>BMAW01057424.1:1034279-1093853 GCA_019974015.1 Nephila pilipes | reverse complement strand
TATATATATATATATATATATATATATATATATATATATATATATATGTATGTATGTATGTATGTATATATATGTGTGTGTGTGTTACGGTAAATGTGATTAGTTATTGAATATTTATAATATTTACCAGTAAATTTATAAAATCCCCAACTCGTAATGGGGTATGTAATAAATTCAGATTATTTTGTAGAGTAACGATATCTTCAGTCGAAAAAATTCGTCATGTGGTCTTGATAGACAAATATAAATTTGAAATCATCATTAAATCGACCTGGCATCTTGATTTTATCTCTTGAAAGACCATTGGCCTAACAACAAGTCCTTTCTTGGGTACCTTTGAGTTCCATTACAACTTTCACACAAGCTTAAGTAAATCATCACTGCTTCGGTAATAATAATTTTGCCCTTTTTTTGAAATTCTTTTAACATTGTGTTTCTACCACCATGGCCAATTGATAAATGTACTGCATGAATTATGGTAAAAGGTTCTTCAAAGTACACATTAAGTCATATTTAGAGCTATATTTACTTAGGGGATAGATAACTACGTTTTTTCAACATTGTCTGCTTTCATTACGTCGTGTCTTTTTAGTCTTTACTAATCTTCGGCTTTTTTCCCCGCTACTTTTGCTTTCACTATTATTCACTTTTGTTAACATGTTGTCATATCTTTCTTTCGTCAGAAAACCGCTGTTCGCTTTCTTAGTGTCCAAAACATTTAATAACTTGGAAATAAAACTCGTCTATATCGTCCATTATTCAATATTTTATTTGAAAAACCATCAATCCAGCACGAAATTAGAAATACGACTGATCTCACGTGTATCTGACATCATAAATTATGGAAAATGTATGGACTTATTACATTCCCCATTACGAGTTGGAGATTTTGTAAACTAACCGGTAGATGTGATGAATATCCAATATGTTATCACATTTACCAAGTTCAGTGGTGATTATGAATAATTAATCACCTATAATTATACATAATCACAAGTTTATTACATTTATCGTATATATATATGTGTGTGTGTGTCTATTAAAGACTCTAAATTTAAATAATATTCTGAATAAAACTGAGAAACCCAAGTATAGTTTATTTCAAAGTTATTAGTTGAATAAATGATTTAATGACTACTTAGTTGAATAAATAATTAAAATCTCAATAACTGCTTAAAACCATTTTGCTGTAAAATCTCTATTTAGTTTTAAAAAAAAAACACCTTTATTTTTCTTCTTTAGTATCTTGGATATTTATTTAGAGAAAAATATCATGTTAACAAACGCAGAGATATTTTATCTCGATATGTGTACGATGTGCGCAGCAACTTAATGTGGTTCATGAAAAATTTGAATTAACTTTGATTTTTTAAATGTGCTTTTAAATATTTTAATAGTATGGTGCATTTTATGCTCATACAGGTAAATAAATGAAAGGTTTTATGACAAAACTTGAGAGCTTAAAAATCATATTATAAGTTACTTTCATTAAAAGAATTCCTCAATGTAAGTAAAATGTGTTAATTCTTGAAATAATTTGTTTAAAAATGAAATAGTTTAAATAATTAATATATTCTAATCAATTTGAAAAAAAAATATTTGTAGCATATTCGTAAAAAATTACATTTGTATGTGAATGTAATTTTTTGTGAGCAAAGGATTTGGATCATTTTTTTAAAAAAATATAATTTCATATTATCCCCTTACATTTGGAACTAGTTGCCATTTATGTGCAAAATAATGAAGAATGGAACAAGGATATTCTGTTTTGAACTTTCCTGAGAAACACGCAACTGATGCAATGCTGTTACTGAGAAAGGATTGCTTAAAGATAATTGTTTCTGCGATTGAAAATTCTGGTAATGCATGTTGTTTTGTTAAACATTTCGTAAGATTATGAGTTTCTAGAAAAAGTTTGAGAGAAATAATATTCAAGGGGTGAACTTTCTTCCGTTGCGAAATTATTGTTTTCAATCTAGGTGTCTCAATTTCAATGCAATTGAGTGCCTAGAATCAACCAACTGACCTTATTCCTGTGCGACGACCCTAGTCTTTTTTCCCGGAAATACCCTTAACGAACTTTCCCTTTCAAAGCCCCCTACTATCGTAGGAGAAAAATATTAGACGGAGTATTGACCTTTAGAACACTAAAGAAGTTCCGTGAAACAATTTTTTTTTTTTTTTTTTTTTTTGGCATATAAAAGGTCGACAAACTTTATCAAGGTTTGTCTTACCTTTCTGGATAAATGTGATTGAAAATCCTTGTCCTTGTACTTTGTGTAAATAACGAAGTTTTTAAGACTTGAAAAAGATAACTATTACATCAATTTAAGGATTCAGGTTAAGGAAAATATTTATTGGACAATTCTTTTATTTTTTAATTTTAGTTGTTTGTAACATTTACTGGAAGTTGAATATTGTGTCTCGGGAAAAAAAAAAGGAAAGATAAGAATTGAATAGAATTTATAGTTTTAGAAAGATAATTTAATCCAGAATGTGGTGTAATAGCTTTTGTGGAGATATTTTTATTAGAACAACACAAGAAGAAAGCCGAAACTCATAGAAAAAAATAAGATTTTCAAAATTTTTCACTGTGTCGATTAATACTTTGTCAGGAAACTTTTAGCCTCGATTACCACCTGACAATGCCTTCTCATGGAAAGAATCACGTTTTCTAGTTTGGCAGCCTTCTTTTAATATGAAGTTAATTACTGCTTTTTGAATTAAATTAATGTTTCTATTAATTTGATATAGTTCCCGTTTTGATTTTGGCTAACAAGTTTGAGGCGGCTTTCTTGAACAACGACGACAGTAGTTAAAAACGCTTTAGAAACTAACCCAACGAGGTATCCCCCTTGGTTTAGTTGTTGAAAGGGCACTTCGAAACACGACAGGGCGAGTTTTCCTCGGACTGAAGAATTTAGGATGGGAATTGCTGCCCGCACTCAAGATCAACCGACCTCCTCTTTGCTATGTGGTAAGAAAAATCATCCCTCAAAGTGACTCCGCCGAAGTGGTGATCCAGGATTTGAACCCTGATATGTAACGTAGTTATTCGCATACATTTTCTTAATAAAGGTAACTTCCTCTTTCCTCCACCTGGTTTTCTTTCCCGATTTTATGTTTAAATTTCCAGCTCCTTTCCAATCAAATGAAATGTGATTATACGAATTTGATAAACGTTAGAAGTGTAGTGAATGGATGTAAGGAAATTTATATGAAAGCGACGAGGAATTGAATCTAGAGGGCCAGAAGAGAAATTCATAATTAACATCCGGTAGTTGACAAAGGATAGTGATTGTGATCTTAGTAAACTGGTAGAGATAAAAAAAAAAATTATCCGGATTGATTCCAGTTAGGTGGGAATTGAACTCCATCGATCGCGCGAGATATTTTTTTTGTAAGACAGAATTTAATTATTTGTTATTATAATTAATTCTAAATTAGATCAGATTTTCATTTAAAGAACGATTTTTAGGAAGAATGACTGCGGAAATTATTGATAGAAAAGCATCACAATTCTCTCATACATCACTATTTGTGAAAAACTGGTTTGGTGCATATATCAAATAGATACGCCTTCTAAACTAGCGACAACTGATGGCGTTGATGGAAAAACTATCCAAACGACACTTAACACACAAAAAAAAAAAAAAAAAAGGTTACAAAAAAAATATTACAACCAAATTAAAAAAAAAAAAAAAAAAAAAAAAAAAAAAAAAAGAAGAAGAGAGACATCAATTGCAGAAATGGCTGAAAAAACAACTTTCTCCAAAATATCGTTTAGAAAGTCCTCGTGAGGACGATGGTACGAAAAAAGACTTTCAGGACGAGGAATATGAGGCAGTTTTCTTCAACAGAGACGGCAGGAATAAGTTCTTAATAATTAACTCGGTGGGTTATTCCTTTTAGTAATTGGATAGCAGCAAAAGACGAACCAGGTGAGACTTCAACCGAACCGAGAGATTGAGGGTTCGAATTACCTCAAAATCAATGGATCTCCTTCTGCCACGATTCAGAAAAATCATCTCTCAAAGTGACGGGGAGAAATCATCTTCCGAAAATATTAAATTCTGAAATATTCCATAGATTTTCGATCGGATTAAAGTTTGAACCATTTCCAAACAAATTCAGAAGTGGATGATAATTACCTTGAAATTCCGTTTTTTTTTTTTGCCCGCAACAGTAACATTACATGAGTTTGAAAACTGTTGAAAAATAAATGAATCACACATTATCCTTGAAAAGATCATGTGTTGAAGGCTCCAATTTAGTCCCAAGAATTTCATTTATGTAATTTTTTGGTCTTAAACTCCCATTAATCTCTAACATTCTGCCTTCTCTTTTTTTGTATACAACCTCAGATAATAACACTAAAAAGGTATTTAGCGGTAGGTATTATGCAAACCTTCTCCGTTTCTTCTCCTTACGTATTTTGCGCCATCACTTCCAAACGGGCTGTTTTTGATTTCAGCATTTTCCCAACGTTCTGCTATCCATTCAACGTGTCTTTTAGCTCAGTTTCCTTTTTTCAACCTTTTTCTAGAAATAAAAATTAATTTTTTCGTGATATCCAATCTTTAAAAACTTTTCTGAAGTCTGAATCGAAAAGATCTTGCACTCAGCTTCATGTTGCATTCTGCTACTTCAATTGAATTCTTCGAGATTATTTTTTCTGTTAGTTAGGCACTGTCTCTAAATTCTTCTATCATCACTATCGGTTGTACATCTTTTTTTTTTTTTTTTGCCTTTAACAGTGTGGTGTTGTAATGCTTGTCTCCTTCTATGTCTGCAAAAATCTAGAAATTTTACCTTTAGTTATGTTTCCACCAATTACTCACATCTAATTTATAGTTGCAGCCTTATTCACTTAACAGAGAAATTTTACATCATTATCTGAGTGAACAATTAAATTGTTGAGCCATTTAGTTTTGTTACGTTTCATCTCACATCATGAAAGAGAACCTTTTTTTTATAAGTTCACTAAACTAAAGAACACAGAAAAAAATTAACCTTGCAGCCATAATCTAATGTATTGATAAAATCCTACGTGACATCTTGGCTTATGGGCAAAATGGCTATTAATTTGATCTCCAAAGAGTCGTGCTGATTGGCTTCTTTCAAATGAAGTGAAGTAAGTTTTGTTTTCTATTTCTGTTTATAAGGTTAGAACTCTCTCTCTTTTGTTAAAATAAAGATAATTAAACAAACATAATTGCATTACATTGGGGACTAAATTATCTTCTCACAGTTTCAAGTATATAATTTGTTGATATTATTCCAGACAAAGGAGATTTATTAGCCATTAAAGGTCATATATATGTAATGATTTCACTTAAATTTAATTTCATTTTCTAATTTTTTGTACTTTTGACGCTTCTAATGGGAAATTCATCTTATTTTCTGATACAAATCCTTTTGAGCATCTAATTTATGTAATCACACGCAATAAATTAATATAAATCATCAGTCTCTCCCAGTTTCCCATTCATAGTGAGATTTCCCTATAGAACTTTTATCTGCAACTAAAATATCTAAAGATCCCTAAATGTAATATCACGTGATCGGAAGAAATACTTGCATATAAATAATTCCAAGAAGGAAAATTTTCGCTGTCTTCCACAAATATATATATATATATATATATATATATATATAAGTAGATAAAACATAAACCAAAAAGCCAAATTTTTTCAAAAGACATAAAAAAATGGGAATATATATATATATATATATATATATATATATTGTTATAACAGGCTATAAATGTTAAGCTAGTTTATTCTAGACTTATAAGCTTAACTATCCCATAAACAAAATACATTATTAAAATTGGTTATAAAACCAAAAATACAAATTGGAAAAAATTCTGAAAGCTGTAAGCCAAAAAATTAAATAAAAAAGAAAATGCGCAAAATACCCGACACTAACGAAAATGAAAATTATAAAACTTCAAAAGGGAAAAAAATCAAAATTTTCCAGTAAAACATACCACATGTATTAAAACTACAAATATGGAATACAAGGAGATGAACAAACATTTAGAAATTTCCGAAAAAGAAACAAATTATAATTAGAAAAAAGATTTACTCACGAATAGAGAACACATGAATGCTTTATTTCAAGTCATATAAACACTTGATAAACATAAGAAAAATTAGTCAAAATATTTTAAAAGCAAAAGCACAGTACAACTTCCGACGTGAAGAACAAACTTTTTTAAACGTTGCCGAAATACCAACATTAAACTCTAGAAAGAACCAGTCAGTAGTCAAAGGCCCGCACAACTTACATGGAATATTGAAATTAAAAACTGCTGTTAAAAATAAAATAAAAACTTAAAAGTCAGACATTTATGAAAAGAAATTCTGAAAGACGAAAATAATTAAAAACAAAGTTTGAAAATGCAAGAAAGTCGATATACGTTAGCGACCTCAAGCAAACTTATTCATAACTAAATATAAAAAAAATTTAGAAGATAGCATTTAAAATAATAATAATAATATGTATATTATTTAGTACAGTCACTAATAGATATAATACTTATATTACAAAAGCATATTATGAAGAAATTTAATAAACATACAAATAGTAAAAATAGCTTGGATGTAATTGAAAATATAAAATATGAAGATATCTTTGCTATAAGGATGGCTTGTTAAGGTTTTGAAGACCTCTTAAATTCAATAGACATAGATGAACTTATAAAGGTAATATTTAATCGTTTATAAGAGCTACAATATTTATGAATTTATTTCCTACGAGGTCTTTTTTTCATTAGTAAAAATAATTTTTGTCTATAACAATTTATTGAGTATAACTTTGTATTTTAAGATAATTTTTAAAAATTTCTTTTCTCTCAGTTCTCTGCGATAGATGATGACTGACTTCACTATCAATTTCTTGTTTTTCGAATTCCTAATTTCAGATTCAAATTTACTGATAAGAATGTTTATTTAGAATATTTTTAAAAAAATTATAATTCGCTATTTATGTAAAAATGTAATCGTCGTAGAATAAGCTTTTTTTTCCCCTTCATTTTTGCTAAAATTTTGAAGTTTTCTTAATTCTTATCTTTATTTCATAAAATCAATGAACCAATCAAACTGTTTGGTTTTTACTAAAATGTAAGTATCGCTTTATTGGATTTGTAGTTTGAGTTGATCACGTGTATGTAGTAGGTAAGAATTTTGTTTCTCTACATTTCATTACATTATCCATTAGAATTTTTAAAAAGTACATAAATATGCATACATATTTTTTTTTATTTTTAATGCGTTATTTAAGTTTGGTAAAAATTAATTTTGTGATTCCTTTGTTATTCTTTCTTTTATTTCTTTTACTTTGTTTCTTTTTCAAACGAGGACCTTTACAAGTAACTGGTTTTTTACTATTTTGTTGTAAAGTAATTGCTAAAGTGCGATGGGTTGGGTCCATGATACTAGTATAGTTTATAATATATTTTTAAAAATATTTTTAATATTATACTTACAACAATATAAGGGCATTTTTCATTTTATTACTATTAGTATTCTTTAATAGTTGGGTTAATTTATTAATTAAGCTTTATTGTCTTGCTTCTATAGGATTTAGATGCGATTTTACAATATGTTTAATTTAATTTTGGAAATAATAAAAATTTTTACACGTTTTGATATTATTTTTAAATTTTGCTATTTTATTTTTGTTATATTATTGCAATTTAATATATATATATATATATAATATTTTAAATGTTTTGATCCTTTTTTTTTTTTTGTTTTTTCTATATTTGTTCACTGCTTTCTTCAATCTATTTTTTGTTGTACATTTTTTATTTCGTGTTTTCCCTTGCCATTATTTAAGTACAGAATTCGATTTGGTATTTTTTTTTTTTTTTTATTTTGTTTCAATTTTTCTTAAATCTCGCAATGTTTTTACTTATTCCTTAATTTACATGAAATTAGGCATACAAAAATAAATTAGAATGTTTCTTTTTAATTTTAGTTCTATCTTCAAAATCTAGTTTTTCATGCATAGTATCTGTTTTTTTTTTTTTTTTTTTAACTTTTAATTATAGTTATATGTATGTCAATTATACTTTGTTCTTTTATTAAGTTTAACTATTCCTATTTAGACTACTTGTTCAGTTTTACTACTACATCTGGATTTCTTCTTGAACGTAGTGTCAAATGTCGTCTTGGCATTTTCCCCATGCATCAGATAAAACGGTGTGAATACGGTTGTGTCCTGCTTCGTGATGTAGTATACAAAAGCAACGAAGGTTAATATTTCATTCCAATTTTTCTGCTCGACTTCGACATGCACATGCAGCATATCTGTTAATGTTTTATTAATATGCTCTTTTAGTCTATTAATTTGGAGATGGTAAGCAGAGTCTTTCGGTGGGTAAAATAGCTTTTCGAAGATGGCGTCTGTATGGTTCCGAAATGAAGGAGAAAGATGCACCGGAATCTACTAGAGAACGTAATAGATAGTTGTCGACAATAATCTCGAGATGATTTCCAGACATTTTTGCACCTAACGGAAGATTTTCTCCTTTGGTGCCCTTACCTCTTAGGAAGGTCACGGTCCCTAGTTTTCTTCATTGCTTCGGCTGTGTGAAGAGCTAGAGCGTCGATATGATGACGGCTATCTGAAGTGACGTGTCGTGGATCGCCCTCGAGATGGGCTCGGTGAGGTGGTTCTGATGGCTCTTAGGCTGTAGTAGGCTGGGTCTCTCATATTGATTGTTGGTTCGGCGGCGTTTCGTCAGTTGGTTCGGAAAACGTCAAAGATGGCTCGGCGCTCTCTTCAAAAACGAATGATGTATCCTTGTCGACCACAATAGAACCAGAAAGGTTTGTTGTCCGAGGCTTGTCAGAGGTTTGTTGCCCTAGACACAGGTTCTACATTTGGTCTCTGCCTTTTCGCAAAAGTGGAGTAAAGTGTTTGGCGTCTGAGTCGTGGGCGAACTTCAGTCCATTACTCTTCAAGTCGCGTGAGAGATGATAGAGCTTTCTGCACCTCTTCACAGACAACAGCTACGATAGATTGTAGTAGTATCCCTTTATTTTCAGTGTACGATGTTATTACACTCGTTGGAGCTCCTCTAGGAAGATTTGCCGAATTATAGATACTATGTCCGTTTCTTCAGTTATAGAAGACATCGATATGACGATAGGTAAGCGATCGAATTCCTTGCGGGTAACTCGTCTGAATTTCATTTCTTCTATATACTGATGCCATTTCAAGAATTCTTTGGTCGTCGGGAGTTTGTTAGTTTGGAGAACATAGCAAAAATCCTCGGCAATACCCTTCATGAGGTGGGACACCTTTTCATTATCTGGCAATCGAAGATTCATTTCATGACACAGTCTCAACGCTCTTTGTGAATATACAATGTCGTGCTTTCACTGGGATTTTGTGCCTACCATTTAAACTCTTCCTCAGCTCTCTTTCTCGATTGTCTACTACCACTAAATATTCGCTGAGTTCTGATTTAACTGGATACTAAGATGTCAGAAGTTTTTTATTATTCTCGAATCACTCTCGAGCTGTTCCGTCCTGGAAAAAGTGCATGTTTGCCAAGTAGAAGATCTTACCCATTTGTTGTATTTGCTGTCATATTTTTTAAGGCACTTATTTGGGTCTCAACGAAACACAGAGGGATTTATGAATTGTTGCATTTGAGATATCATAACCATGGGCTTGGTATCAACATTCGTGGCCATCTTCTTTGGTATCTTTGCTCTTTTATGTGGAGTATATTCAGAAGGGTTATTTTGCAGTCTATCGATTCTTCTTAACGAAGTATCCGATTTCAGGACGTAGTAGTCGTTTTATTCCGTGCCTCCACCTGACTGTCGTTTAGATATTTTAGCAGGCTCAATTGAAGACGCAATAGATGTGCTAATAACGTAATTATTAACAAATTGAGAATAGCTACATTTAGCCGAGAACTCCCTCAGCCTGGAATTACATGATTTTATATATTACAGTAGAATATTCAAGAATTCTGCTCTGGAAATATGAAGAATATTTTAGACAGTGTTAGAAATTATAATGCAAACATGGAACAATTAAACAAAACTTTTACACGAATTTTCAATGTTATCAGATTGGGTTTCTAATCCGGGAACTTCCGTTCTCTAGACAAATATTTTACTTCTCTCTTTATATGTATGTGTTTTGTATGTATATATATGTGTATGTGTGCGTGTGTGAAAGAGAGAGAGAGAGAGTTTTGTTTTGTTTTGTTTCACTTTAAGTTATTTATTTTACCTCTATTTTAATATGTTTGAATTTCTAAACTGGACGTAAGAAGAATTCAGTAATATGTAAAAACTTAAATAAGAAAAATTAGCTTCAGCCGTTGAAAAAAAAGGAAGATATTGTGAAGGGGAGTTAAAGTTTTTCATGAGAAAATTATATTATTTTCTTTTCCTCTTCCCGAATTTTATTTCAATATTATGTACTTTTCTGTGTGTTTTTTGCTTGTCCTCATTTGACAAAAAAGTTAAAAAATATTCATTTAGCAATCTTGCGCATTTATACACACCTATGATGATTCACATCCTGTTTCAAAACCGCTTTGAAACGGTCTTCTCGAAGAATGTATCATATTTGGACTTGACATTAATGATTTTGAATGTCCACGAACAAAAAAAACATAACAGGAAAGTAGTTCATTAATGAAAGCGAGAGAAAATTATAGGTTGGGATAATAAGTATGCAAATGTAAATGTTTTGAATATCTATTCCTTCGTAAACATAATAAATGTTAGTTAAAAAATACAAAATACTTTTGATTAAAAAAGAAGTACAAAATTATCCGTTAATTTCTACTAGGATATTTGGATAAAATACATTACTGGAACTCATTTTCTTTTTTACTCTTTCTTTCTACTTTTAAAATATTTCTATTGTTAAATTTAATCTTAAAAAAAATTATATGCGAGGGTAGTTCAAAAAATACCTGTTTTTGATGACAAATGCCCGTTTGAGGAAAGTTGGTGGTATCAACATCGATATGAATCTGACATTGATTTATAGATTAGTTTTGATTTTGTTGTCAAAACATAATTTGTTAGCTGCCGCGTCGTGTTTTCACTGTTGATGAGATCTGGATTCCTCATTATACACTGCAAACCAAGCAAGAATCAAAACATTTGATTGCTTACAATGAATCTGCTCCAAAGAAGGAGAAGACGGTCATATTGGTCGGAAAAGTAATGACAATGATTGTTTGGGATGTGAAGAGCATCACACTCGTAGATTTCTCAGAAGAAGAAAAAAAGGTCAATGGCCGATTCTACAATGAGTTACCCCATACCAATTTTCTATTCCTCATACTTCATTTATTACTCCTAACACGGGTACTTCAAGATCCCTCCTAGAATTAAAATTTTGAGCACATTCAAGAACGGGGGGGGGAGTATCTATATCTTCCTAAATAAGTATCCCATCAGTCTCTCCGTAGTTAGTTAAGTACTTCCACACATACACTTGTTTGTTATTTAAACATTCCTAAAAAGGTGTCGAGTCGATATTTTTTGAAGGAAGGCCATTTTGAACTAATTAAGGCGTGTTACACACACACACACACACATATATATATATATATACAGAACTTTTTTACACTGTCTTTTTTACACGATTTTGAAATAACATGGTTCACCAACATATTTTTTTACTCGAATTTTTTTAAACTAGCACAAATTTAAAAAAAAAATAAATTCTAGTTTTGTCAGTGTAATCAGAAGGCGGTCGGTTTATGTCCACACAAGTGTGAGTGACTTGCATTACTTCATGGCTTGTTTACTTTGTATTCTGGAGTTACGGGGAATACCCGAATTTTATTATCACTGACGTAGAGTGCGCATTAAAATTTCAACGTAATCTTAAGTTTTGTGTAACAGGATATTAAGAATTATACAAGCTATTTAAAAGAAACAAACAAAAACAAAGCCGCTAATAATAGACTTTGTAACAACAACAAAAAAACGAACAGAGACCGTTAATAACGAACGAAATTCTTCATTTGAATCAAAGATGACAGTAGTCTAGACACATCTACTGATCATAGCATTTTTGATCCAGTTAGTAATAAACGTGCATGCTTGTTATCAAGTAGCGATGAATAGTTGTTAGTTAATAGTTTTATTCATAATTTCCATTTGAATTTTTTTATGTTGTATGTACCTATAGACTGAATTTTCACTGTACAGTAAATTTAATTTTTTGTAATAAAACTGAATTGTTTTTTTTAATAAATATGTAAAATTAATTTTGTTTTTACTTTTTTTTGTACAGTTTTTTGGGAACTTATTTAGAGCATATCCCCAAATACACCATATGTCGCACGTATTTTTTACACGATTTTTTCGCACGGTTTTCTAAGGAACGTATCTACCATGTATATATATATATATATATATATATATATATATATATATATATATATATGGCATCACGACTCGAAGGATACGACGCCAATTGCGAGTTCACGACCAAAACTACTAGGCTACTGTGGCTACTTAACCTAAGAAAGTGGTAAATTCAGCTACATAAGTTTATCAATCTTCAATAAAATTAAGAAAATGAAAAGTTTGTATGTAGAGAGAAAAAAATACTATTTAAAAACTTAGAGCAAATGTCTTTAAACCTTGCAGCAATTTATAAAATCTTAAAATGTTGTTTCATAAAGTTTTAAAATGAAAAATTTTCACAATCGCAATTTATTTTCAATGAATTATTTACGATTCGCAAGCACAAATTTACAAATGCTGATACATTTTCCAAATAGATGTAAAAATGTATCAAAAGCCAGTTGTATACTTAATATTATTATTATTTTGTTTTATTTATAAATAAATTTTGGATTTAGTAGGCTGATAAAAAAAAATTACAAAATATACTACAAAATAAGTACAAAATGTAATTATAAATACATTGAGCAAAAATGAGGAAAAAATGTTACATATGTATAAGCTTAAAAAAGGATGCATTGAATTTTTATGATCACAATCATTGGTAAATTAATTTGACTGAACACTTAAGTATTATTTTGATGATGCTAAATAATTCTCCTATCATTTACAATAAATACTATGAATAGTTATTTAACATTCTCATTAAATCCTCTCAAATTTTATTTCAAACTTTCAAGGGAAAATTACAAATTAAGAGCATCCATTCCCAACATTTATTAGTGGAGAAATCTTTTTCGATTTCGTATTGTCATTAATTACATGCGTTTCAATTACCAAGATGTAAAATAATATAAAGTATTTTAATCAATCCGCGTGGAAAGACTTTTTGAAAAATTCCGCTTTTTATTCCCTTTTTTTATTTTGATCTCTAATTAAGGAAATATAGTTATTCTTTAAAATTAATAATCCATATTGTATACTTCTTTTGAGTGCGTGAAGGATTTTTTATCCTTCAAATGAGAAAATAAAAATTGAATCGATTTACACAAAGAATGTAATCATTAAAATCATTCAATGAACATTTGTAATATGAATATATTCGGTAATTTCTCGATATTAAACTAAAATTCTATGATTGCCCCTCTTAAATTATTTTTAGCTTCAATGAAATTTTTCTAGTCGCACATTATTACAAAATTAGAATTTTTTTTATAAAATTAGTTAGCTATAAGAATCACGACATAAAGTTTTTAGAATTAGCACTTTCTCAAAGGTTATGTTGAAGAAAAACTATAATCTTCCCTCTTATTTTTTATTCGATATCCAACAAGCGACGCTTAATCAACATTTTTAAAAAATCTGTATAAAAACACGCAGAAAAATTAATTGTATATTTATCATACATTTTTATAACAAAAACGTACGGAAAAAATTATATTCTGAATGACTCGCACCTAGTTAATATGTTCGCTGATGATGGAAATATGTCATTATCAATTCAACAGACAGAAAAATTTGAAAGTCACTCAAAACGATAAAAAGCCTGAACCATTCTTTAATAGTTCCATTATGATAAAGAGCCCTTCAGCTGATAAGGTAAATGAACAGATCTAAAAGTTTTGAAAGTATTACACTCTTGTGAATTTTTTACCACGCTCTGTAATGCAACTCCAATATCTAAATTTTCCCTTTTAAAACTTTCGACGAAAGAAGTTAAGATACAATCATCCACTAAATTCACTGAGAAGGAGCATTTTACTCTTAAATCTCACTCTTCTCTCTATTCTTTCACTCTTAATTCAGAGATTTTTCATAAAAACGGAAATTTTCAAAAGAACGATGTACCCGCATGAGAATTTTTTTCCTTCGTTGCTGTCAATTTTTCTGCCTTTTCTGAGTTTATTTCCTTGTAAGTAAAATAACTTGGTGAAGAAGAGAGACAAATTAAAACCTACCTTTAGTATTGAATACGTTTTAAGGAAGCCCCTCAGGTTAAAAACTCCAAGCTTTTTTACGCAAGAAGGTAAATCTTATGAGCTGATCTAATCCGTAATGACTTCTGCACCCTGAAAGTCAACTTTCTGATCCGACAAAATTTATTTATTTTCTGAGTTCCTTCTTTTCTAGCAAGAAATTCTTTGCCGTCTTGTCTGATGGGAAATTACTTTTTATTTGCCCCCTACTCGACCGAAGTGGCGTTGTTTCCTTCAAATTGGGACTCGAGTCCTAAGGCCATTAAAGACCTGTCGTATATAATGACTGCTGCACGTTAAATCTGTCAAGAACCAAAGTCTTCTTGTTGACGAGATGAGGAAGCTTAGGGAATGTGGTGCAACTCATGTGTCAGACTCGTCACTTGACTATGGTTCAAAATTACTAGGTCCGTAGCCAATAGCTCTTGTGTTGCTTCTAACGACGACATTAATGAACAATAAATGAATGCAAGCATGTTAAGCACCATATGCCATTACGGCATTCGCTCCACTATCACATTGCACCTTCAGGGGGCTCAACTTCTCAAGATGAGGCAGGACATCAGTGATACGTCAATGATGTTCCTTCTGTTTGTTAATTGGGTTCATTTGGGGGGATTTTTCCGTGGCCGTGGTAACCCAGTGGTCATGGTTTCGTTGAGTCCCAAGTTTGAGTTTTGGTGCCGCTGAAGACCCGCCGTGTAGCCGGGGCTGATGCACGTTAAATCTGTCGGGGCCCAAAGTCGTCCCTTGGCGTGGAATTCCAAAATATGATTTTAAGATGTTAATATGCTTAGGAAAAATGAAACTTCAGGAATTTATTGTTCCTATAATAGTTTAATTCCCCTTTTGATAATCAAAACAACTGCAATTTTGTTTCATGTTTATTATTAGTTGTTATATCGATGTTTGATAGCAAAAATTTTGAAAAATTAAACAGTCCCTATATGTGAATTTGTTCTTAAAAATAGTATTTGCTGCTCTTTTCCCTTGATTTTATATAATCTTCTCTAAGAGTTTTGTCAGTATGGGTCCAAATAGAAACTGTTACGCATCACTTTCCTGACGGAAATTTCTATTTCTTGGAGTATACTTTTCCGGATAACTTGATGGCACTTGTGTGATTGTTTATTAATGTCGCACTGAGAAGTGACACGAAGGCTATTGGTGACGGACCCCGTAATTTTGAACCTCGTTCTAGTCAGGAGAACATCAGAGATGGCACCCTCCTCTCCAAACTTCCACACTACGCCATCGGGAGGACCTGGGCCCTCGAGAGATTTAACGAGCATCCTCCTCGCTACACAGCGGATATTCAGTGGCATCACAGCTTGAATCCCCAACCGGATGAAAACCTCTGACCGCAAGTCCGCAACCGTGATCAATTGGCTACCGTGGCTTTGGTGTCTGTTAAGCACATATCGACCCATTCTAAAATTTGACTGTTGCAAAAGGGAAAAATAAGTGGCAATTATGTAACATTATTAAAAATAACAAGCAAACATTGATAAAATACAAGACTACTTTTACAAGACTCACTTTTTTAAGATGCAATTTTTCTTTCACAATTAATTTTAATTTAATTTAAACAATGAAAATGTATTTTTATCTTTTTGACAGATTGATTGATAATTTATTAACGTCGCACTTAAAAGCAACACGAGAGCTGATGGCGACGCACCTTGTAATTTTGAGTCTCGATTAAGGCACGAAGACGATACCAGAGCTGGCACCTCCTTTCCAAACTTCCAAGCCATTCTAAAGGGAAGACTTGAGACTTGACAGATTTAAAGTGAATCAGCCCCGATACACGGCGGGTCTATTGGCCTCGGTGTTCGAGCTCACGACTCGAAGGAATCAACACCGGCCGTGAATTCACGACCAAGACCATTCGATCCACCGCTACACCAAAAGTTTTATAGAATTTAATTAACTTTAAAATTCAAGACAAGTAACTCTCACAATATAAAAGCAATTAATAAGTTTAAGCGATTTAAAATAGTTTCATAATAAATTATATAATAATATATTGTATTTTATCAAAGATAAAAAAAAGCTACGGTAAAATATTAAGTTTATAGATAGAGCGAAAGAATCGCAATTGTATTAAAATACATACTCAGAAATTTTCATATCATAATTACATTTATATACATGAAAATTCGCTCAATTTTTTAAAATTTGTTGTGTACTAATTTTACTTTATATTAAAGAAAAATGCATTTTATAATTGTTTTTAAAAACTTATAAGCAGTGTTTCTGTTCCTGGTTTTCCCCAATATTAATTGAAACAGTCCAAGCCTACAGAAACAATTTCACTTTAATTACAAACTAAATGTGCATTTATCGAAACTTAATTATAAAATTTTGGTTCCTATCATTAATAAATAAAAGATTTAATAAAAAAAATAAGATTTAAGAATAGATAAATAATTTTATAGGATTATATTTTAAAATACTTGAAAAGTATTAATCATGTGGAAATCTCTGAGATCTCTCAAAGATAAAGTACGTGAAAAAAGAATAGCTAATTTAATTTGGAAATTTTCTCGTATAATATGACAAATTGTTGTAAACACGCAGCATAAATGCATATAAATCGACATACTGTCTTTATTATTGCTTTTTATATAAAAATTAATTAAAATAATGTCTGAATTTTAAGTGATTTCAATGTATTATTGATTCTTATATTATTTACATATGGATGTTTACGAAATACATTTTGAGATATTGAACAACATAGAAACAAATTAATTTCTTCAAATAAAATAAAAGAAATATAATAACTAAATTCAAGAAACATTTTTTTAAAAAAAAATGGAAAAAAAGTTGTTAATTGTTGAATAATTAAGTCATTGTTCTCCCCTAGGTTATTTTTTCTTCCTTTTTCTATTAGCTTCTTTAGTTCACTAAATAAAACACAAATATTACGTAAAAAATCTATATTTTATTACAAAATATTTAGACTTTTGGTAACAAAATATTATCTGAATTTTATTAAATTTGGATGAAATGCAGTCAAAGCTATTTGTAATAGATTTCAAAATATGAATATAATTTTTAGTAATCAAGAAAATTAAAATATACAAAATACGCAAACTGAAATATTTGAGATAATTTAATAAGATCTCCTCCTTATAAAATTAAGGTTGAGTATTGAATAAAATAAGTTAAAAAGGATTTCGTTAGTATTTAAAGGTGCAACAAAATATTTTTTAAGAAATAAGGATTTTTCATTCATGATTTATTTCATCATACTTTATAAAAGTTTTCGTCAAAAACGTTACCGAATAAATAAGCTGTATACAATAAAATCGATAAATGAATAGTTAAAAAAATTTGAATTAATTTATGAACAATTATCTATAAATTTTGAGAAAAAAAATATTTAACTATTAATTTTATTTAAAAATTTCATTGTGTTTCAATATAATTTTATCAGTAGATGAAAATTATATTATTGTGAACTATTATAAGCATTAAATAAGCATATATTAAAATTTTAAAATCAATATTTAAAATTAATTAAAAACAATTCAATTAAAGTAAACTAAATTTCGGAGATTTCTTTAAAACAAAATTTAAATTTATTTAGCATTTTTGAAGAAATTTCTGTAGAATTTTTGAAGAAATTTCTGTATAAACAAATATCAAATGAACTTAAATAGAAAAATATTCAATATTTATTTGTAGGGTTGGATAAGAGAGTAAAATTGCAACAACTTATCTCTTCAAAGTTCAAACTAAATTATGTGTACTCAAGTTCTACTTTTTATTGTATTCTGCTCATATTATATTTGGGAATGACTTGAAGCGCAAGCAAATAAGCCCTTAAATTCAACATATACACACCTTCTGGGAAGTTATAAATTTTCCTCATTCACGCTCATTGAGGATATTTAGATGAAATAGTGTCACTAGATTTTGCTTCATGAGACACTCGGAAATAGATATTGTAAACCCTCACATGCTTATATAAAATTAGGAGTACTGCAAACTCGCAACACGAAAAAGTAACAAATCCCATTTCTAGGTAATTAATCTCAGAGAGAAGGATATAGAAAGCTTTCTAATTAAAATATGCTCCATTTAAAAAAGCTTTTAGAAAAGACAGTTTCAGGTTTTGATTACTTTATATTCTTCAGTAATGCCTGAATTCTGGATACAATATTACAGCGATTCCAAAGACACAATTGAAAGATTATTGTAGTGCGTTCTCTCTCTCTCTCTCTCTCTTTTGTGTGTGTGTGTGTGTGTGTGTGTGTGTGTGTGTGTGTGTTACGAAACTTTAGTGGAATTAAATTTTTAGGGGATATTTATTAGATTTCTTAATCACCGGTATTGTTTTCAATCATAGCCATGGTTTTTCGTTTTGATTCATGCGTTGGGTAAAAAAGGGGACTTTCCCTTTTCTTTGGTATGCCAAGTTAAATTACGTGTGAGAATTTAAGAAATATACTTGCTAAAAGTTAGCCCACCTGGCTTCCTTAATATAAAATTTAGCACTGTATTCAAGCGCACTACCGCGCTCCTTCCATGCAGATGCTTCAAGAGGCAGGGATTATCGAATATGTGCTGATCCCAACAACAAGCAGCTTCATATCTCTCGCATCCCTATATATATATATATATATATATATATAACACATCGATCAATAACTCCCGAGTCTAACATTGAAAACAACATTTTTGCAAAGATTTTTATTCATCAGCATAACATTTTGTTAATCACCTTTTAAGTTGATACAATCGTTCAATAGCATGATTCCCAAAAATTTTTCATAAAATCTTTTTGTTGCGAGTAAATGGAGCGAAACGCTTTCTGAATCATCGACTCGTTGCTGTTTTGTTCCATAAAGCAATCCGGCACCACGGAAAAACCTTTTCTTCACTTCAAAACCTTTTCAGTAAATACCTTCCATGATCTATATGTCATCTCACACGATCTCCGGAGCTTCTTTGATCTTTCATTATAATTTTGTTAAACCCTCATTTTCAGTTAGTAAGCTGGCTTCATGAGTCTACCGAGCTCACGCTGTCATTATTGTCGTACGACCCATTTAACTCACGAACCACCTTCAAATCTGCTTTGATGGACGAAGTCGTTAACATTTTCATCAATTGTTTCCTTGCACGGTGTTTTACCCATTAAAAAGCAATGTCTTTATCAGAACACGAAACTCGGTTTTTCATTTTTAAACAAACTACAAAACGACTTTACTCAACCTCAGTGCTCAGCTGTTTCTGGTCCGATCGACTTAAAATTTTGACACGTTTCAAGCAAAGGTTAGTACTCTAGAAAGACCTGGTTACTGGTTTACTACGAGCGCCATCTCTGGGTTAGTCTCGGGAGTTATTGATTGATGTGTTATATATATAATTAAAATCATATTTCATTAATATAATAAAATGAGTGAAATAAACTAAAAATATTAACGAAACTTAAAATAAAATTAAATAGAATTTCTTAAAATTACAACGAAAATTTGTATATATATATTTTTTAAATTACAGAAAAGGAAAAGAAAAACGAACAATTTTCTAATTTCAAAAAGCCTAGAGAAAAATAACCCCACTAAACAATTAAGAAAGACAACAAGTGCATGTAATAATACATGACAAAAATAGCGAAGAAAATAAACTTCAAAACATGAAAAGATACAAACTTCGGCATGAAAAACAATGAAAGCAAAAGAGAGAAATAAACCAAAATATGAAATGAAGTATAACATTTATATATTATTAATCTAGCTTATGGCAAATTAGAAGGTTTAACATGTTTGTAAGCCCAGCGTTCCTTGCAGAAAAATGATACATGAAAATGCGGAAATTCGTTAAAGTTTTAAAAAAATACCAAATATTAAAATACTACATTGCAATGCAAGAAACCTAATAAAAATCTTTTGAGATAAAGGGAAATACCCCAACATTAACCAATGAAAACAGAAAAAGAACAATTCAAAAATTAATCAGATTAAAAAACTTACAGAAGACAAATGCCTTACAACGACAAACTACATATTTCACACTAACATATAAATATTTTACTGCCTTGTTGAAACCGGAAATATAACAATGCTTTTTATCGGAGAGAAAGAGAACTAAGACAAAATAATTTAAAATACATTAAAAAAATTTCAAGATATTAAAAATAAAATAATAAATAAATAAAAAGAGAAAACAAACATGTTTAAAAATAATATAAAAATAATTTTTTTAAAAAAAAAGAGTTTTAACCAAACCAAAGAAAAATTAAAATTTTAATTATTAGACTTTAAATTACTCTTATAATAAAATTGAAAGGAAATTCTGCATCCAAACAAATTTCATTAAACTAATCCAGGTTAAAGTAAATATTCTGTGTTTTAGACATAAATCTGGATATTACGTAATATTCGACTATTAATTATCTTCAAAAAATATTCAGATTTAAAGAGCTCCTAAATAAGAGAGCTATATGAATCCTAAAGGATAAAAAGTCCCTTTTATCATATATATTATACAGTGTTTAATTTTCTAATTTTAAAAAAATATCTCAATATTTGACTTCATCTACACCAATATTAATTTGCAATAAATTTAAATGCTCTCTATGGAAAAGATAAGAAATTTTTTTCATAGTTACTGTTATCAATTTGAAAGAAAATAACATCGTCAATGTATCTGAAATTCTAAAAATATAATGGTAAAAAAGTTATCTTAATAAAAATGTAAATAAACATCCTAAGCAATTATTTTAGAACCGCCTTGTTGTGTACTTTTAAACTGTTTATAAAACTTATCACAAGAAAATTATATTTTTCTTTCTTAACGTAACTTAGTAGCTAAATTTTTCATCTGTAATAACCTTATTAATATTAAATTTCTTAAGGAACTGAATAAAATCCTATATAACAATAGAATTAAAAATATCTTTAAAATCTTTAGCATAAATAACATAAATCTGTCTATTATTAATATATTTGACTATATCACAGAACTGTTTAAAATAATAGAGATACTCTTTAGCTTATCTATAGTACTTTGTATAATGTTTGTAATTTTTTTATTAACAAGACTAGCATATGTAGCATTTGTAAAAATGCATTAGTTAATGCTCTAAATTTTATAGGGTCTTATAAAATTTTGAGGTTTAAGTAGTTTTAAAAAATTTAACATTACTATAATATTGACACCAATTTTCACATAAAATGTATTAATTTTATAAGAAAAATTTCTTTCTGATTACCACTCATAATTTTAAATGAATTTTTATTCTCAAAGTGCTTATTCTTAAGTTAAAATAGAATTCTTTACACATAATAGCATAATTATTAGAGAAGTACTTTATCTACATAAGTAAAAATAAATCTACCTTGGAGATAAATAGTAGCAATTTTAAAATCTTTCAAGTAGATACCCTCATTATTATTAATATCTAATTTACTAAAGAGCAATTTTTAGTATTATAAGTAATACAGTCTTTAAGCTATTTAAAAGCTTTTAATGGAAAACCATAGTTAACTGTTAATTTAGTAATAAAATTATTAATATTTAAAACTATAATTTGTTTCTTAAAATGTAAACTATATATATATATGGGATAACATATCCCGGATTGTATGGGAAATTCCTGCTGACATATTACTTTTTGCGGCTGAGAATGTTGTGTACAGAAGGCACTATGTGATCCACAAAAGTGACAGCCACATTGAACCTGATTAGAATGTGCTAAATAAGAGGTAATTTTATTTCAGTATTGATTCTGCATTTTTTACAACTCTCTTTTTAGCACCACATATTCCACTAGAGGTGGCTTTGGAACCAATTTTTTTTCATGGAATCCTTCTTCTCCTCGTCATGTTTAATCTTCCTACTACATTTAGTGCAATTCTGGAAATTAGATCGCGCTACAGAAGATTCTGAGCACTGTCGATTTAATTATGGACACCCTGTATAATAATCACCATTTTGGGAGAGTTTATTAAGCTAGAGTATTCTTAGGAATGTGAACTAAAATCATATTTTACGTATTAAACTTGTGACTAAAATACAGAATATTTACATTAACTTGGGTAAGTTTAAAAACTTTGTTTGCAAGTAGAATTTCCTTTAAATTCCATTAAGAATAATTTGAAGCATGTATTAATTACAAATTTTAGTTTTTCTTTTATTTTCTCTTGATTTCCCTATTTGATTTTTTTTGTTTTTCCTTTTAAAGTTTTTACAGTTTTTTTGTTTTTCCTTTTAAAGTTTTTACAGTTTTTTTGTTTCATTAATATTGTTTTTCTCTGTATATGTTTGTACAAAAGAAGGAGGGAAGGCCATTAGAGATATTAATGTAAAAACAATACAAACTAAAGAAAAGTTCTTAAAAAATTATAAAAGTGTTAAATGCAGAAGAAAAAAATATATTCTAGAACTAACTTTAAAATGAAACTACCTAAAAGTAAAAATTATAAATTGAAAGATAATTAAAATAAACTAAATGAAAATGCGGAAAAATGAAAAAAGACAGAAAACCTAGAAAAGGGTAATGAATAGAAAAAAATTAAATTAATGCTATCATAGGCTTAGACTGTGCAACACATGGTTATTTCAGAATTAATGTCTAAACTGTCCCCCTTAGCATTTACTTTATAAAATCAGATAGAACAAAAATCCAAAATGAACAATAAATAATAAAAAATATTAGAAAAAAATAATATTTGAAATCACATATTAAATAAGTTGTAACAGCAAATGAAAAGATTAAACATAATTATTTTTAAGAAACATAAAAAAAGTAGAAAAATTAAAGAACTTGAAGAGAAAAATTAAACAACTTAAACACGCTCAAACCGAATAGAAAATGTTGTCATCTAAGTGTCACTGAAATCAGGTGTTTAAGCTGAAGGAGATTAGAAAAATGGTAGCGTCTTCAAAATTTCAAGTTACTGTTAAAAATACTCAAGAAATAAATTATTACTTAGGAAGTATATGTATAAACAATATTTAATAGTAATGAAAAGAATGTGATAACGTGGAATCATTACAATTTTATCCCTTCGCAAGAATGCTTTCCTGGAGAGCCCTTTCCAGTCTTACATTGCGGCGAAAAAGTCAAAATTTGAAACTCAAACATTAATTACTATCATTTCAAATAATTCCCAATTATATAACGCGAAATGGGTTCTAGGTTAAAAATTATTTCGATAAATATTAATTTTATTAATAAATATTTATTAATTATTTTTTTCAAGGTTACAAAACTCCATAAACAGTGATAGTTAAAAAAAAATTGTAGTAATATTTATAAATAAACAGGCAAACAAAAAAAAATCTAGCAATAATGCGATTGTGCCAAACATAATGCAAGCAATGACATTTGTGTAGTCGCTCTGTGTGTATGCAGCGTTATAATAACTATTTAATATCATTTATAAATATAAATACACAGATTATACTCGTGCATACAAAATACACTACACAAATTTACACAAAATACACTAAAATTATTTATAGAAAAGAACATTTAGATTCCTATACTTTAACAACAATAAAGGTATAATGACATGCGATTCATACACTTGTAGTTTTGATTCCCAGTGGCGCATGAACTATACAAAATTTGAAATGGTGTCGGGCGGAACTCGAAAAGGGTGTGGTTCAAGAATCGCATTTAGGAAGAGATTGGTACAAATACATTTTTAAAATTAAGTGTGATTCCCACTAATGACAACATTCCGACACAACCTCCGAAATAACATATACAAATTATTCCCAGAAATGCGAGTAAGAACTTGAGCAAAATGAAAACTAACTATGCGTCAAAACTATCAATTGGGACATGAAAATCATAGTTCCATTTTTAATGTTGTTGCAAAAGTTTTTTTTTTTTTCACTTTAACATTTAAAACATTTATAAAAATATAACTCTTCATTTCGTTGTGTCTTTTGTTCGCAAACATTCCCTATGGAAAATCCGAGGCAGATAATATCACCTTTTACAAGTTCGAGAATAGTACAAAATCACACTGCTCTATATTCACTACCATATTTCTCAGTCCAGCATGGCTCGAGACAATTATTAATTTTCAAAGTTTTTTTTTTTTTAAATTTATATCATATGATATTTCAGAATTTCATATAACAAACGCATGTACTAGTGAAAACAGCATTGTTAATGAAGATCCGTCCACTTTTCTAAAGTTTATATATTGAGTTGTATCATCTTTTCGAATTTGAAGTTTGTTTGTCACTGACATTCTAAATCCTCTAAGTTACTTGAAGTTTCTTGAAGTTCAGTGCCGAATCAAAAGAAAATATAATGCTGATTCGAGGAAGGAGACTTATCAAAAAAAGGAGTCACATTTAGGCGAGGAGGTCAATGTACTTCTATGGTCTTTCAGGTGGTAATAACTATGTTGTACTTCACGCGCAACTGAACCCGGAATCTAGAGGTGTGGTATTTTCATATTGAAGTGGGCTAAACAGAGCAATCCATCATTAAGATAATAATTTTAAAAGTTTTTAAATTTTCCTTTTTCCAAGGCCGGCAGGATTAAAATACATTCGAGGACGTCTGGACGTAGATCCTGTCGACATTAATATAACATCTCATTGTTGCCACTAGAATATATAATTATGGAGAAATAATTGACAGATTCATTCATGTTTCAAATTTCATTCTGTTTCTGTGTATCGGGATGGATATTTTCATCTTTTAAACCACATTGATGATGATTACTATTTTACATAGTTACGGAAACAGCAACGTAGGTCAACGCGAACCATTTGCACATCAACGTAGCTGAAAAGATGAGTGAGATGGTGAGCAAAACCACGAGTTGCCATATCAAATGTAAGCGTTAAGTTTCGTTGTTCAATGAGTCACTTAATTACTAATTTTAATAATTTTAATTTTAATAACAAGTGTTATATATATATATATATATATATATATATATAACTCGTGTGCAAAATTTTAGGTTGAAGCCGAAAAATTAACATATTAGCAGAACGAAGAGGCAGAAAAGACTGAAAGACTAATCAGGAGATTAACTACGGTGATGGTAAGGTAAGGTAGCACATGTGCATATATGCAGCTTGACGTTATGCGAGAGTATCGGAGCGGGATAATGCACGCCAACGGAGTAAGCTCAGCGTTTCTGGGAAAGTAATTGCACTGCATATATCAGTTTAAACGACGTCGAGTTGCTGCCTCAGTGTGAAATATCTATCAGTTTGTTCGATGACATCTGGATGATTTTACCGAGGTCAAATCATTGTAACGAAACGGGATGGTCGAAGTGTGATAAGCGAGACTGCGGAGTTCGAGTTTGCTCACAGCATCGTTTCGCGACTTTGGAGAAAGTTTCAAACTACATAAACAGCTATTCGACGGTTCAGCAGTGGTCGTCCTCGAGCAGCCACTCCAGTAGACAACTGGTATATTGCTCTACATCCCAGAAGGAACAGGAGCAAACAGCGGGACAATTGATTGACAACCGATATCACGTTTTACCATGGCCAGGAGGCTGCACAGTAGTGGTCTGTTTGCACTACGATCTGTATGGTGTGTACCTTTAACACCTGCTCAGCAGAGAAGGAGCTTTCTGTGGATCCGGGAACACCAGAATTGAACAAATAATCAAAGAAGTCGAGTGCTCGTTACGGAGGAGAGAAGATTTAGTCTTAATACTGAACTGAACTCATACACATTTGGAGAGAGAGGAGAAATCACAATAACCATTCCAATATCATCGAAAGAGACCGGTTTGGAGGTAGCGGGTTTTCGTTTGAAAAGGTATCATGCTTGGCTTCAGTACCGACCTTCATAACTTCGAAAGAGAATCAGTCACAGGAGCCCGCTATTGTTACGAGACTCTCCTTCCGTATATGCGTCATTTGAGAGATGCTATGTGTCCTCAATTCCTTTACATGAACGACAATGCGCCAGTTAATTGCTCAGTAGCTGTTGAAAAGCTAGAGAACCCTGAAAATTTTGTTCGCAGGGATTGGCCGACAAGGTCTCCGGATCTAAATCCCATCGAACATGTATGGGACTTTCTTGGGATACACTCAGCAGTACGCACATGTGTTCCTTACAGTAACGCATGGGCTTCCTATTCCGGAACTCTGATTGGCAGTGAAAGACAAATGGGCAACAACCTCGTACTCAGCATGGCCAGACGATGTGAAATCTACATGGGAGTCAGGGTACAACCTCATCCTCAGCATGGCCAGACGATGTGAAATCTACATGGCAGTCAGGGTACAACCTCATTCTCAGCATGGCCAGACGATGTGAAATCTGCATAGCAGTAAAGGGAGATCATATCCTCTACTAAAAGCTGGATTTTTCTGGCTGGACACATATCACATAGATGTTTCGGCCTTCAGTATCATTGTGTTCGATGTTACTTTTTTAAGAAACTTCCGTTTTATCGTTTTGATTTCTTTTTTGGTAAATTTTTCTTACATTGCTCATGATCTTACGTCTTGGGGAACGTATGGTATAATTTGTGTTGACATGGAATGCTTTTGCACAACGTTATAATGAAAAAAAACCATCTTGTCATTCATTTTGTATACCAGTGTATGTATGTCTCTCTCTCTCTCTCTATCTATCTATCTATATATATATATATATATTATCTTAATTGATCCTTATATACACAATGTTGTAAATTGCAATCATTAATGTTGATTTGTTTAGTTCCATGAAAGCCATAAATTGAAATCAATCTCATAAAAAGAGTTCAATCTTCTAAGTTCTACAATGAAGGCCTTTGAAAGGTCGAGAAATGATATGAGAAATATGTAACTCTGGAAGGTAACTACATTCACAAGAAGAATAAATAAAATTAAGTTTCTATCTCGATTACTTTTAGCAATAGTTAAAGCTTTTTACAATACACCGGCATAATAATTAAAATTTTACGTTACTGAGGATTACTTCCATCTACGGTTTCTTCAAGTCAAACAAATCAACAGTAATTCACTACACTGTATACATAAAAATAAATTAATATGCAGAATAGATTTTATTCAATTATCTTTGCTATTTCTAAGTATAATAATTGTTATTTCTAAGTATAATAATTGTTATTTCTAAGTATAATAATTAAAACTGTACTTTACCCTCTCGCATATATAGCTTTTTATTTTAGAAAGAAATTGACAATGGTGCCAATCATCAATTCACATAGTAGCTTGACATCTTCCGTCAACTTTTGGTAGAAAGTATTACGATTTAGAGCAGGAAAAGCACAAATAAAGCTTAAAAATGTTCGAATGAAAAAAGAGGAAAGGAGATTATTAAATATGTAAGTATATTCGGAAAGGAACTAATATTATCGTTTCCCGTGAAGTTTCGAGTCACAAATGTGGAAAGTATAAAATTCCAATACATTCATGTACTTTTTAAAACCTAGTTAGTAGAAATATATGATATTTTGATTAAAAATGAATAGTTATATTCCTCTACGGTCTGTGCATCTTCCGGAACTAATTACCAAATTTTATACATCTGTGGTGAATTCTGAAAAAAAATGAGTAATTACTTCAGGAAAAGCCAAAAATGAGCAATAACTTCTGGAAAGGATATTACCTACAACATAAGCTACAAAATAAAAAGCATTGGATCGAAAAAAATTCTCTTTTTCATAAATTACGAGGTTGAAGTAATTAAATATTGAAAATTTAGTTAATCATGCACGTGTTATTTTTGCTTGTCATTGTTGTTTCACTTTTAATATCAACAGAGTAAAATATCAATATTTTTTGCTCAGTACTTTTGACTCTTGCTGTGGGGATGTTTATGTCTACATTTATATTATGAATTCAAAATAAAGAATTTAAACAAATTTTAAAATAAAAATGTAACATATATTGTAGTGGTACACACGAGAGAAAAAACGCACACATATTTACAGTTTTTGTCGAAAACAAAGTCTCGATCGTTCAGCAAGAAATAGGTTTTGATCTTTATGTAGCTAACTCCAAGATAATTTTCTCCTCTGTAATCGTCAAAGGAATAAGAAATAGATCAAAACTGATTCCTTTTAGGAAGAATTGATTAATCCTAGCTTGAGACAGATTCGCTTAATCAATATTGTATATAAAGTACAAGTTTTACTCAATGATTCATTGACGATGGAAATTATCATTTTAAACCTTTGTCAGAAGATTAAACATGTCCTGATTTATTATTCTCTAGATTTTCACACCTCACTAAAGGAGATCTTTGAGGCACAGTTGTGAATATTTAAGGCTCCCTTCTACCGGCGGCTTTGATTTTGTGAGTGAAATGTTAATTCTATGGAATTACTACTACCTTCCTTAAATCTTTACTGTTTTATCTATTTGAATACAAAAGGTTTCTGTGGAATCACATTTTCCCACCAATTTTTAAAAAATATTTAAGAATGATTTTTAGAGATCAGAAAACCTATAAGCTAATCATTAAAATAAGAGAAAATATATATTTATAAAAATGAAAGAAAAACGTAATTCCGCAGTAACCTTCATTATTTTTTGCTCTTTCGAATGCACATTTTTGCACTCAAATAGATAAAAAAAAAAAGTATAAATCTGAGAAAGGTAGTATAAATTCCATAGGATTGACATTACGCTCATGAAATAAAAATGGCTGGTAGACTGGAGCCTTAATTGTCAATTCTTATTGTTCTGCATAATGGTCGTAGGTGATACATTTAAAATCAGTTATTTCAATTATTAATATGGGACTTTAACATCAATTGTATCAAGTCGATTGAGCCCGCACTCCACGAAAAATATATAAATTTGCAAAGTATTTAATACACTCATTTTCATACTATGTTTAAACTGTATTTTATTTTATATTTCTAACAAAAGATGTGTAAGAAAGTAAATTATCAATCTCAGTATCTAACAATTGCTAGAAAGAAGAATCTTAAAAATCTTTGTACTTTGACTTATTTTTTACAGTTTATTAGAGGAGCAATTTGCAAATATTAGCCTGTATACAACAGTTTGAAAATATTTATTCTGTTCAATATTATTAAATTAAATTTAATGGAAAAATTGTAAATGTTAAGTGAAAAATATTTATACTTACAAACATAACAGAATTGTTATTGAATGAAGCTCACGGAATGAGAAAAAAAACAGTAATTATAATATCTTGCCCCTGCTACCATGTTATCTAAAAATTATTTATATACTTCATAAGCCTTCGGTACCATTTTTGAAAGATTTTAATAGAGTTTGGGCTACAGTTTTATATTTATAGAATTTTCTATTCCATATATTTTTCTTTTATTTTTAAATTTTCGATCGATAACTTAATCATGTCGTTGTCTCGTGAAATATAATTTGTTATTTTAATTTTTCCCAGCTCCTATAACTGAGAATAATTCTCTTTCTCTGATTTTCTTTTTATCTTCGCGATGTTAAACACAAAATTAATTGCAAAAATACAGATACAAAAGGTTGTAGTGGTTGTCTTTAAGTACATTCTTTTCCACTGTATCTTTAACTCCTTAAATATTAAATTATCAACATTATATTGTAGTTATTACAGTAATGTATAAAATTGTAGTTTCTGCAGTGTTTCATAAGCAGCAAAAAACATTGTACTGCAACAGCAATGATTCGTCTTAATCATCTCCTTTTTATACGATTACTTTGTTCTTACGAGTCTGGAATTTCGATTTCTTATAATTTAAAGGTCTTCATCTTCTTCATATATATATATATATATATATATATTGCTCACTGCGGATCTTACTACTTCAACTGGTTTTCGTAATTAGTTTCTTCACTCCTATTTTTTTCCACAAAGTCTTTTTTTATTCTGTATGTTATTTTACATTGATGGAATTACTTATAATAATATACATGAGCGAGTAGACGTCGGTAGCAATTTCTGTTACAATGAAACTTTTTATTATACTACAAGCAACAATCTTGAAATTCCCACAAGAGGTGTAACGTGCGGTATTTTTTATTTTATGAAGAGAACTGGGTTCTCTCCCAGTATGGATTTGATGTTGTTTCATCGTTTTTAAATTAATGATTGTTACCTTCAACAGTTTAATAAGTTAATGAAGTATTTTGGACAATTAAGCATTTTCTTTTTTTCTTTTCTTTTTCTTTTTCTTTTTTTTTTTTTTTTTAATAATTTTCCCATAGATTTCAAGTAATCATTCGGCCATCTTTTTAGCAATTATAATTATTGAAATATCGGTTCAAAACACAGAAGTTTGTAGCAAATGAAAATTCAAAATTCGCATCTTGACAAATAAGTAGTTTAAGACTTCAGAAGGTGCAAAAAGAAACAGTTCACAAATCTCTATTTTTAACTAGATTCGCAAGCACTTGAGAGAAAGGTTACCTTAAAAAGGCTCATCAAAGTTGATTTAACTTGTAAAAATCAACAGCAATTCAGCCAAAATTTGTCTTCTTGTAGTGATAAAAATGCAAGATGAGGGGGGGGGGGGGGCTTGTTATTTTCTCAAAAAAAATATACCTTTTTACTTTGGAGGACCACCGTTAGAATTCTTGTATACTTGTACCTAAGAACAAGTCAGGGTGACTGAGAATATCCATTCGATAAGCGTAAAAAACGATTTGTTTTCGCTTTGAAGTGAAATAATTTAAATTAAATGTAAACTACATCTTAATTTTCTTTATGTACCATTGACTTTACTTTAAGAGTTAAAAACATTCATAACCATGAAATAGATCTCAAACTAATCCCACTGCTTAATTCATGAATAATGCTAAGAATACTCGAAATGCAGTTGTTGACCAAGAATCAAGATGCGAAGCTATTTTCCTCGAAAAAGACAGTCGGGGCAATTCAAAATGCGATTCCAATTTAATTTGCAGCAACAAAAGTAATTTACCTTTGTTTCTCTCCCTCTCTCTTTTCAGGTGAAAATAATCCCTCACTTCAGTATTATATTTCTTAAATTTTCATGTGCATTTTTTTCAAATAAGACTCTTTTGGCAATTTGCGATGCATTATTTATACTTTACATAATGCTAACGTGTTATTATATATATGACAAATTTACCCGAGCAAGTATATAAAATATTACAATTATACATAGATTTACGGTATATTTTGTCAAAAATATCTCAAATTCTATATAATTCCTATTTTTCGAAGATTCCTGGTAATGCATTCATTCGTTTTACGTTGCCGCAAAAAATATATCTTTGAGTGAAATAGTTTGTTAACCTCGGAGAGACATTGCTTTTATCTCCAGAAAGAAAACAAAAGGCAATAATCTTGCTATTATCTCTAAAAAGAAAAGGGAAAAGAGATAACCTTGCTGCTATCTCCAGAAAGGAAAAGAAAAGAGATAACCTTGCTGCTATCTCCAGAAAGAAAAAGAAAAGAGATAACTTCATACTTACTCCCCCCCCCTTAAAAAAGAGGTCATTGCCCTTAAAGTTGTCTTGGTGGATAGCGTCATTACAGTTTCATATATACTTGCATAAAAATGAAATACAAGTTTGTAGTATTTTGATATATATATATATATATATATATATATATATATATATATATATATATATATATATATATATTATCGGTACTCAAAATTTCTGAAATGTTTCTTGAGCAGGGAGTAATTCAATGAATTTTATTTCAACCTTCTATATGTTCAACTAGTTCCTTTTTAAATAATTTTGTGAAACTGTAAGTAAATCCTAGCAAGTAAAAGCAATTGCCTTAGAGTCATAACATAATTTTTGGTTGTAAAATGCCTTAAGCTGACAGAATTCAACATTGCGATGTCACATAGGTGAAAAGAAGATATATCGTGTTAAGCAGAGAGCATTTAAGGCTGTTATCGCGTAATGTTGAAGATCTGGATCCAAAATTGGCACACTTTTTCGTATAGAAAGTTGCTACAATATTAAAATTATATTCTGAGTTTGATATCCTATGAGAATAGCATATTTGATTTTACTATTCATTTCTGATTGAATTGATACATTTTTTTCTATTATAAAACGTGATCAATGTTTTGTCTTTTGTACAGACGTATTAAATGAATTTAATCTTTATATGTTAAATGGAAAAAATTGGTTGTATATGGAATGTTTTTAAATTTTAAAAACACGATGTTATAAATGGATGCATAATTACAATGTTGCAATTTCACAATAAAATCAAGACTTTTTTTCTGTCTGTAAATATGTTCCCAGTTTAGTTAACATTCATCGACAATTGTCGAAAACAGTTATAGGGTGATGATTTTGTTAGAAACGCTATTTAAAAACTACCCAACATCATTGCGAGAAGACCATCGTAAGGTAACAAAACGAATGCATAATTCAATGCATATATAAATACGGAAGTAACGCAATTCACATACCAGCGAGGCGAGACTAGTAAGGTTAAGAGAGCAAGCATTATCAATCACAAGTCATGTTGCTGCATGCTGAGAGACCTGTTTGCGAAAATGCTTATAAATAAATGATTATCAATAATATGGTTAACAAAGAACTTGAACAAAAAATAAAATTATATAGTGACTAGAATAAATAAAACAAAAGTAATTTACCTTCATAAGCGTATAACTTGTAGTAACAGTTAATTAAAAGGATAAAATAAACAAGCTTAGGGAATGAAGACTAATTTGAAATTCCAAACACGAAAAGTGTCTTTGAATGATTGAGATTTTTAATCGAATGATTTTATAGAATTTTTTTTTACTTTGGAATGACTAAGTTACAATGTAAATATTCTTTCAAAGTTGTCGATAATTATTTCCGACTGAAGCGTGCCATCACCACTGGGGATTGCCGTGTTGCGTAATTTTTACCGAAGATTTATTTTGGATACATCTCCTCACCATGGCTTTGAGCCCTGATCGCAATTCTTGGACCAGGAAACTGTTTCAAGTGTTTTTACGATGAGGTGCTGGCCTTTGGGTTGCAAAAAGGGGGTCCACCCTGACAGAAGGAAGCAAAAGTAGGTCTCTGATCACGGGACGGCCTGGGGCTCTTCAGCTTTCACTTACACTTGACTTGGGGAGTCATTCAACCCTAGGTCTTTGAACTCGGAGGTCGCGCCCTATATATACACACATCCGGACAGCTCAGCACGGCCAAAATGTCTTTGACGCATACCTAGATCGAAATTTTATTCATTTTAGAGAGGACTCAGCGGCCATCTGGAGAACAGAGTAATCGCAAACAATGATAAGAAATTCCTAAACTTAAAAGTAATTCCTTAACATTCTTAATAACATGACTACAGTCAGAAGAAATTATTCGAAAAAGTTGAGATTGGATTAAAATTAATGTTACCTTTTTTTTTTCACGTCGTGATTGCCCTTAAATGTTGCATTGCTATGACTTGGCTAATGTTAAGTTAAGTATAATCTAAGAGAGAGACGGAGATGGCATACATTATAAAAAAGCAAAGTTTTTAAAGTATTTTGAGACAATTTTTCTATAGTAATAATTCGATATAGGATTATTAATGAAGAAAGAAAATCAGGCACCAAAAATGATATTCAGTTGAGATACCTTGAAAAGAATCTCAAACAGCCCTGTTTTTTTTTTTTTAATATGGTGTTTCTTTAAAGAAAAACATTTCATTACTTTTTTAATGTTATACACGTAAGCATTAGAGAAAAAAATAGATCAATTTCCTAGAAGATAATTTGCGCAGACATATATATAGTTATATATATATATATATATATATATATATATATATATATACACATTTTATTATTTTTCAGAGATATTGCGTTTCCAATTTTTCCAAAACCATCGAATTTTGACAAAATGAATCAATATTTCTTAAAAAATATATAAAAACTACTGTATTTTCGTATCTATTTGTCAGTACCTCTAATTGAAGGATTGTGAAAAGTTAAAAAGTTGCAAAAAAATATATTTAAAAATTAAAATACAAGTATTTTTACCCAAAATTAATTTATTTTTAGCTAAATATATAAGTCATGAAAGATTTTTTTAAAAAAACATTTTTACTTCTAAACTGAATTTAATTGTTTTTTGATGCTGTTACTCATTTCATATTTTAATTCGTTAATCAGGAAAAGAAGAAATATTAATTTCAGTCAACTGTGCGATTTCTTGCAATGCTAAAAGCCGTATGTTTATTTTTTAAAAATTTAAACTGTAGATACAAAAAATTATTTTTAAACCACCTCTAACGAGTATTCGTTTGTCAATATATGAATTATTTACCCTATATTGGAATAAAGCATGCTAAGAAAGAAAATAATTTAATTTATCTAATTTCTTAAAATCTCTATAGAACATCATTTTAAATCAGTAAAAGAAAAACTCAATTTAATACAGGAATTAAAGAAATCGTATTTAATGAGAAATTGATATAAATACTGGATCAATTTATACCTCATCCTCATTCATATTATAATTCAGGTAAATGTTTTTGTAAGAAAAAAAATCTAACTTTAAAAATGAATTGTTTATACATTTAAACAAATGAAGACTTCTTTAATAAAAATATTCCTATTGGTCGTCATTCTACTTAAAGCCAATCCGCACGAAACGTATTGTTAACGGTCTGAAAGCGAACTAAAAAAAGTTTTGAAATTTACATATTTATTTACAAACAAGTTGAATTTAGAAATTTTTATTGAAGCGGAAGAGTGAGCTATTTGTGTCCTAGACTCTGGGAATGTTTCCAATTATACTCGTCTCAGATTAAACTTAACAAGGATGACATTTTTCATTCTTGAACTCACATTGAAAAGACAGAAGTCAATGAACTGTGTTCATTGAAAACAATATAGGCCCAGCAAATGAAATCGATCTATTATCTTTTTTTTTTTAATGTGGGTAGAACATTTCTTGAGAGCAGCTCTCCACAGGTGTGATGGGCGACTTAGACTTGTTGAAACAGAATGGAATTCGGTTGGCGTCTTATGTTTTATTTTTACCCCATAGATGATGGAGTACTGGATGAGCAATTGAAGAAAAAGAAGCCAATCGGGATCCTCTGATTTGAGGCGTGTCGTTTGAGTGACCCAGTGCCGCTTCCTTATAATCTTCGCATTTTTCGGTCACGAGTCAACGACCCGCGCACTAAAATACCTCAACTTTTTTTCATTACTTTTTCTTCCTGTGGGACCAGAGAGGGGAAGGCACTGTGTTTTTAAAGTGGGAACGTGTGCCTCTCCTATGGCATTGTAATCTCGAGATATGAACTCAATGGAAAAGAATCTTCGGGGAAGTATGTCCCCCCCATCCCATGCCCCCTCCTGAACAAAGTTACAAAGCGTAGTGATGGTTTTACGTAACCATTAAAGGAGCAGTTTATGATCACATTCGTATTGCTCTCATCACTAATAAAGAAATTCGTATTCACAAAACTGAATGTAACAGAAAAGTAAATTTATCTGATTTTTTTTACCATATCTAACTATACAGAGTATTACATTAATATTTTTCTATTCAGCTGTTATTAAATAATGTGAAAAAAATTAATTATAAGGCTTTAAAACGATATAGGAACTTCAGAATTTATAGTTTTTAAAAGTGCCCCCTACGTTTCATGTAGTGTTTTTGCCATTTGAAAAAAAATTGCAACGAATTAAATGACAAATAACGAAATATTCATCAAATATAGCTTATGAAACAATTCATAATTAATGTAGAATACTTAAATATATTTTTGGTCAATATTTTTGAAATTTTCCATTTAAAATAAGATGCAGATTGAAATTTCTTTTCGGACTGTGTTTGAAATTATATAACTATTACATTATTTTTAAATTAAAGACCACTTAAAAGTTATACGTAATAATAATTTGCTTTTAATAACTTAACAAAAAAAATTTCTTGTCCGATTTAACGCACGAAGCATTAAAATCGTTTAACAACAAGTACATCATTCGAGCAGTGATTAATGAACTCGTGAACTCCAGTTTTCAAAATTAATTGAACTTTTTGATCGCCGGAATAATTATTACAACTCCAATAAGACAAGAGAATGAGAGAGAGGGAGGGAAGAAAACCGGACGACGCCAAAAGAACTACGAGAGCAGTTCACATTATGATGATGACCTAGGTCAACTAAAGTTCCTAATCTTTTTTACTAAAAGATACTCGTAAAATGAAGATATATTGATACATAGGGGCACTCGCAATCTTCTTAAAGCTAACTACAGCTAGTTGCAGATGGAAAATAACATATGTGAACGTGATTCGCGTAATATAAAGCGTTATATCATCGAATAAGAGGATGCAATCTTTTTTTCCCCTCGCGTTTTCATACTCCTCATGCGAGGTCATTCCCCTCTGCATCTAAGGGGTTGCAAAAGGGGTCGCCTTGTTGCTAAGTGGAACTATGGAAGTTAGGTTAAAGTAAATTTGAAGTGCTTCTCAGAGGAATATGTATCACTCCTCAGTGTTATCTATTACATAGAATTTTTCGTTAATGAATGGTTAGTGTGCTAACCATTCTCTATGATATTACAATTTATTTTTTAAGTAACATAATTTTCGAAATTTTAATTATTCTTAAATTAAAACCCCTCATTTCTTCTGAGTGAAAACAATCATCATATTTCCATTCATTCATTTTCATTTCTCTTTCTCTCAGAGCTATTAAAAATACTAATATTTTCAAGACTTTTTTTAATAATATTTTGAATTATGAGTATTTTTTTTTATCAGTTATAGAAATTATTCCTGTGATAATCTTTTTAAATCGGAATAATCTAAACTTTAACCAGTATTAATATTTAGTGTTGTTTATGTTTAGAAACTTTTAAAGTATTACTATGTTTTGTTTGCCTTTATTATTTGATTGCATGTCATCTCTATAAAGCAACATATTTTTCGTCAATACTTTTTACAACCAAAAATTTTCATTTAGTGTACTTGCAATACAGATTGCATGCCTTTTACAGAAAAAGAAAGCATTACAAATATTCCCACAGCTAATATTGTAAAATATATTTACAGAATATGTGACTTATTAATATATTGTTCCATAATGAAAAATTATCTTAAGTTGATGTATATTTATTTCAAATTTATATATATATATATATATATATATATATATGAGGTATTTTTATTTCGTGTGATCAACTTTTCTTCCAGAAAAGAACGAGTAATACCGACATTTAATATATATTACATTTCATTCGGACATGATTAATGAAAAATTATTTAAGAAATGCTATTTTTTTTTAATCTAAATTCATTAAAAAAATTATCAAAGTATTATCTAAGTTACTTATGTGAGAGAAAGCCAACATTAATTTTTAAAAAAATGTTGCTCGTTATTGGGAACTACTGAAGCATAACATGTGATGAATTACGAAATAAAGCATAAATTCAAAATTATTTTCTCAATTGATTTATATAATGGAATATAGCTCGAGTAGCAACGTTATTTTCATGTTCATTCGGTTCGGCAAACAAAAGTTGTTGGAGTTGTAATGCATGTAAATTATTTATAACAGATCCATAATCTAGAAATAAAAATTTTAAATCAGTAACTGTGAGTATTAATTTGCTTGCATACCTTGGATTTTATTCCGGGATCAGATTTATTATTTGAAAGAACTATATAATATTAAGGTAAAATTAGAAGTAGAAGTTTTCAAAGAATTAAATATTTTTTCTTTTGAAACATTATCTGTTACTCTTAGAACATCGATGAGAATTCAAAATTTTACAATAAAATATGTTATTGTTTGATGTGAACAGAAGTTTTATTTCAAGACGAAATATTTGCAACACGTTTATTGCATGTTCGGAACTGAGGAATTAGATTTTAAAACAATAAAGTTCAATTTTTTTTCACGAAATAAATTAATGAATCATTTTCGTATAACTGCATGTGAGCAATTGGTGAAAATGTTTTCTTATCTTTTACCATCTTAGATATTGACTGTTTAATGTACGCTTTGATTGGCTTGACTAAATTTTAGTTTTTTTTTTACATTTTTCATTAACTTCCGCTATCATACACATATAAATTATGAATATCCTTATTCAGAACTGAAAAAAGCTACTTACGCAATTTTAGATTAGAGACATTGTTTTATCAATCTCAATAAATGACTGATCTACCTCGATTTGTTGAAAGTTTGGGAAAAAGGAGGAAACATCCACAGATATAAACTAAAGATTTGTTTTGTGAACTGAATTTTATTAAATTATACTGAATTTGACTGGAATTGAAGGGAAACAAGAAATCTCTTCTTCTTACTCAGAATTATTTCTAAGAACAGAATAAATCAACTGAGGGAATTGTATTTTTCTTTCTTCACCTAACACACTTTCTGTGCTTTCTAATTTTTTTCCTCACTGAAAGTTTTGAAAATTTATGCTGTTGTAATGAGAGTGTTTCTCATTACCCCTCATTTACCAGTCATAACTTCTTATTAGAGTTACATTTCCTTATCACATATGCATTTAAATGTTTTGTTACATTTAAAATATTAACTCGAGTTCATAAACGCAATTGCGCATTTTCAGTTAGAATTTAGATGTTAAGATGACAAACAGATTAAGTTGAAAGTATTATAAAATCTCCGGAAGACACAAAGAGAAAAGGGGGGGGTGGCAAATGTGCACAAGAACATTTCAATATTAAAATACAATGAAAGAAGCTTAACATGCTACTGAGGGAAAGAAATATTTTTGTTTTAAATGGTGTACATGGAGGGAAAAAACTCGTTAATATTTTTGATGTAGTTAAATTCTATTAATTCGATATCGGGCTAAAATTTACACTTGTGGCAAACGCACATACTAACACAAAAAAAGTACTGCCTTTTTAGGGGAGAAAAATCTGATTTTTTTTAAACTTCTTTTTCAGCATCAAATTGTCGATACATATTTTGATTGTTTTTTTCTTTGCCATTCAAATGCAGATTCTAAATAACTGTGCATACTTTTCATGATGCTCGACTTTCCTTCACCTTTATTTTAAGTGATTTAGCGGTAGGTGTCGTCCGATTTCTCTGTCACTATACAAGTAACAAAATTTATTAAACATAATCATAACAATGAGAAAAAAACAACAACATTGACGCAAAATTCATCAAAATCTTTTCGTATTAACAGATTTTTGTTTCGTGTTCAAAGAAAAAAAAGTATGAATGAAGCACATAGTATTTTGTCGGGCCCACAGAATTATTTCGTGTCAATCGATTTTGTGAGATAAGCGTTTTCGTGCTAAACGTTTTTCACTGCAACTTAATGCAGGTTGAAAAAGCACATTTTAAACAAAATTGGTAACATATTTCTTATTAGAATATTCGCTTCCTCTTAATCAAACAGTTCATTACACGTTTTATTACTTAATGGTGCCTTTTTCTTAAATGGAAATATACGCTGGAAGTGGCAGAGAGTCTCCTGTTTGTTTCCAATAACTGCCTTAAAAATAGAATACGTTATCTTTTAATTGTGGGCATAAACCCTTCCTCCACCTTGCTAAAGAATCCGGCACCGTTATGGTGAAAATGGATGTGTTGTTTACCAGTCGTGTGCCTAGAGGCAGCACGTCTTACGTAGCTAAATTTACATCTCGATGACTGAGGATAAAAGGTCGGAAGAAAAAGACGAGAGTCTTTGCATAGTAAGCGGGGTCGTTGCCTCCACATCAAAATTAGGGAAGTGGTAAAATGGGTCCTCGGGTCACGTGCCCCGTCACGTGTGGGTTTTCTGGAGCGACGTCACGTGAATGAGTCTACTTTGTTTACCTGGGGGTCGGTGAACCAAGAAAGGGAAAGGCTGAAGACGCGACCTTGCCGACAGGTGGCAGTTGTAATACAACAAACAACAAACCCCCTTCCTTTCGATTCAGATTCTCTGAGGTTTCTGACCTCCTCGGACAGTCTCGACGTCGCCTTGATGTTTCTTACCTGTTTGACACGGGCGGGGGAGACTGATATGTGTTCATATCCGGATTTTGACCTTTCATGCAACAAGTGTTTGTGGACAAGGAATGTGAAAGGCAGACAAGGAATGCGATTTTTGATTACTCACTCACAAACTTCCGTGAGTATTATATTTCCAGCTCTGAGAAAAGATTTTACACATCAATATATGTCCCTCATTCATTTTACAGTATAACGTTTCAAATGAAATTACAACAACAAATTCAATTGCAAAGCAAAAAAAAGCTGAAAATAAAACTTTTAACAAAAATAATCTCTCTTTCTCATGCCAAATATTTAACAAACAGTATTCACAAAACAAATACATTAACTTGAAGAAAGAAAAAAAAGCAAATTTGTCGCGTAGCGTTATAAAGCGTATCAAAAAGAGATATTAACTATTGTCAACGTTGACAATTATTAATTAGTAAAATTGTTCAATAAACATTATTCAAACTCTAAATCAAAATCGAAAAAAATATTTTCTATTTGTAGCTTTATTTTTTAACTTTGTGATACAAATATTAAAATTTTAATTGAGGTAAATAACGATTTTCTTATGTGTTTTAAATTCTGTCTGTTTTGAAGCTTTACCAGGTTCAAATGTTGCAATGAGTGTCCTGAAACCTTTCAATAATTCGCTTAACAAACCATTATTAGCAAAGCAGCAGCCTAGGTCATTGACCCTGTGAACCGTTATCCTACTCGACCATCGCTTGCGCGTTTGTGTCTGCGAAAACAATTTAATCTGGACTTCTTACCGTACGTTTCGTATCAGTTTTGTTCAGGTATCTTTGGTTCAGTTACGGAACATATTTTGTGGATAAAAAATATTCTTAAGATAAGCCATTTTTGGAAGCAAACAAAATGCATTTGTCAGAATCCGTTGTCAAAGAAAATAAAAATTCGATTGTTTCCCATTCTTTACAAGCATGTGGTGCGTGCGTTTTCTTTATCTCATTTTATGAATATACTTTTTCTTCATTTACATAAATTATTTTGTTTAACACCATTTATAACTTATCTTTGTAACTTCATTTTATGTAATAGTCAATGAGCTTATAATAATTTTACTATTATTGGATTTAATATATTCATTATTTCATAGAGAATGAAAAACCATTATGACACACTGCCAAATTATTCAGACAATCATTAATCAAGATTGAAGCTAAAAATTTAAAATACTACTATTTCGCTATTCTTAAGATCAATTTATCAATTTTGTAATACAAATCAAATAAGACCCATTTTAAGACAATAACCGATAAAAAAAAATGACTTCTTGTTGGCCATCTCATTAAAATAATTTATCAATGTGCATTTAAATTTCAAAAGAGATTATCTACATTTTCTTATGCCTGATCTTGTCCTGCTGCCTTACTGAGTTTCAAACAATCTTTTAAATTATTAGCAAATCTACCCTTTCTGACTATTTCATGATCCAGGCGATAACTTTTTTTTTTCAAATTTAGTAACTGGTTATATTAAGAACTAAAATTATTTTCATAAAAATTTCATCATTGGAATGAATCCTTCAGATTCTGATCTCTTCACAAAATAATGCAAAGCCTTTAAAAGCTATGATACAATAAATTATGTGATTTTTTAATAAGTGATTTATGTAGAATATTACTCATAAAAATATATTGAATTGTGTTGTGATATAATGATTGGAGGAATTTTCCTAAACACTTTATTAGGTTTTTCATGAAACAAATTTTTTTTTCCCTCTCGAAAATGAAATCCACCAGAAAGAATTCCCAAGTCTAATATGTTATTTTCCCAATCATTCCATTGCTTCATTTTACCTATTTTAAGTGAAAAAGTTAGAAGATGACAAATTAAATGTTTTTAAATAGTTAATTTCGAAACAATTTTTTCCATTGCCTTCAATTCCAAAGTTGAACCGTATTTCATTTGACCCTGAATTCCATAAATCCTTTTAAGTTCCGTGATCTCACAAACACACTGAAGAATGTAGTATTTTTTATGCAAATATTTCTTAAACTTTCTACAATAATATTATCTCTCGGTATGAAAATTTTGACATGTGTTTCTTTCTAAAATTATTAGCTAGTTCCTTTAATTTAGAAACTTTTAGAACGCGAAAGGCAATTCTATTCTAAAATAAGTATAAACATTTGTACTTTCTACCATTTCTCATACTTGATATCTAAAATAGTTTCTGATTTTTTGGGAAAACGTGCTTTCTTTTTCATTTACCTTTTAAATGGACCAAATTGCATTTTCGCTTTTAATGTTGTGGATAACGATCGAATACTACTGTATTAGCTAAAATTTACTTTTCGATTTTTGATGTTTGTGATACTAATTTTAAGTCAGCGAAATATACCAACTATTGAAACGAAGTTTTCACATATATAATACTTATTGAATTATTTTTATATTTACCAGTGAAAAATGTTAAACAACTTTTCATGTCCATCGTCTAATTTTACATTCGCATTTTTTAAAATTACAATTGTAAAATATTAATATTCTATGGCAAATCTGAATTTCGTATCCAGCAGTTTAATTATACGAAAATTGAAATGCAATTGCACAGTGGTCTTTTTCTTTAACAATAACAGAATTCAACGACATTGGTAAACAAATTTTTCTTATCTTGTCGATATGAAGATCTTTAGGATTCAAATTATTGGACTTACAATAAACTCCAGTATATTCTAAACCACAATCTTGGATTGATAAGACATCCGGATTCGCAGCAGCCTGTCTTTCAAGAAGCTTCATCTCTAATAAACAAAGTTATTTCATGCAAAATAATGTTGCAAAGTTTATTAACCTTTCTACCCTGCTGAAAAAGTTACGTTTTGCAAGTATAGACTTATTAGACTAAGTATGGTTTTCATTTATTTTAAGTCATATCAAATATTTTTTTCGCTTTATTCCGTTTATTTAAATAGATATCGCATTTTTAATACGTGTGTCAAAAGAGTCCTTGTATTTCATCTACATTTATAAACACAATCAATCACATTTTATATTTTGCTTATAACTCCTTCTCTCTCCACCTTATTTCTTTCTTCTTTATCCCTCTAACCGTCCAATCTCGTGTTTGTATGAGAGGTGTTAAGTACTTAAAAGTCTGCGAAATAATAGAGTTTTTTTTAATTATAAATTTATAATGGTTTACATACATATGCCTCATATTTTTTTAAATGACTATCAGCTTTTCAAGCACACGTGTACATGCTTTGGCAAAGAAAAGCTAATCGTGAAGAACACCTTTCACTTGCGTTTTTCAATCTCTCTTTGGACCGACTTTTTGTACTTTCCTCTTTTACTGCACTAATATTTTCTGGTTTTCATCTTCTGCTGAAGCGAATTTCTTTTCCATTGTTACAAGTATATTTTTTGCATCTTTAAAGTTCCGTAAGTCTTAGTGAACTGTTTTACACGTTCCTCTTACCAGATTTTTTTTTATTTACTACTGTAGAATAAACACCCTGATTATCACCAAGTTCCTCTTTGTATGTATATGTGGAAGCTAATTCATTAATAGCAGCAACTATGCTTTTAATTTTAAATATAATACGAAATTTTCACTGGTTCCTGTTCTTTCTCATCTGAAATATTGGTTTTAGGGTGTAAAGTTGAAAGGAAATTTACTTATTTATTACTTTTTGATCCATATGAAACATGAGTTATATCCGGTTGGAAATTAAATAATGAGGAAAATATTTTCTGCTGCGTGGCATCTAATGAGCATTATTTAAAGTCCTGCCTTTTCACATTCTTTAAATTAATTTTTTTTAGTATTTTTATACATTTAGTGATATAGGTCAATTAGACCCAATCAGCTAAAATGTCCTTTTCTTTATTTGTTAAGAAAAAAAAAAACAGCTCCATAAGTGTGAGAAAGTTGTAAACTTACTATTTGAGGTGCCATTCAATCAAAACTCGTGGGAGACTATAACGAAATTAAGAAAAGAAATGGGTCGATTCAGCCCATTAAGGGCAAGCAGAATAAATATGTTGGATAAGATCATCAATTTCTATCTTTGTACTTTCCCTAGAAATGAATGTAGTAGTATTTTTAAGCTTAATAAATTCTAATTGCATTTTGTAGTAAATAATAGATTTTTTCTTTCAAAAAAAGACTCTAATTCAGATTTCTTTTTTGTAACTGAGTAGAATTCGTGCTACATGAAGCCTTTCTGAATTTCATCGAACGCATTATGAGACATTTTCTGATTTACTGGATCAACCTAAAAATAAAGGGAGGGAATCAATCGTTAGCAGTATTGAGAATTGATTGGTAGTTTTATTAACATCGCACTAGAGCGATTGGTGACGGACCTCGTAATTTTGAACCTCGGTCAAGTGACGAGGACGACACTTGAACTGGCACGTCCCTCTCCTAACTTCCATACCACGCCAATGGGAGGACTTTGAGCCTTGACAGATTTAACGTGAAACAGCCCTGACTACGGCGGGTCTTTAATGGCATCAAGGCTCGAACTCGAGATACGACAAAAACCGCCGGCTGCGAGTCCACGACAATGACCACTAAGTTATAGTGACCGCAATATTCAGGGGAAAAAATACTTTTAAATTACTGAAGTTATGACGTGAAAAACATAAAAAAAGAATCTTAATCTTAATTAGTTAAAAGAATCCTTGACATTTCAAAATTCTTAAATGTATTGGGATGGAAGGGGAACTCATATATATAAAAATTCAATTACTTACCATATAGTATGAGAGAGAAAGGAATGATAATACACTTTATAATAAAGTATATAAATATACACTTAGACTGTAAACTTATTTATTTAAACTATTCTAATAATTACTAACTTTTTTTTCATTGTCAAATTTACTATCAAATATGAATGAGTCAGCTTTAAAATTAATTTTTTGACAATGTATACTATATCTATAGATCCATTATGTATACTTTTCTTCCAGGTGCACGAAGAGTAATCTCTCGCTTTACGTATCCCTTTTCAAATAATCCAAGTACCTCAAACGATACGAGTAGCATCTATGGAATATATATTTCTGTAGCATACTTACTATTATAACATTTTGAGGATTTCAACTACACGATTACCAATATTTTAGTTGTTTCGTTCAACACAAATACATGATCTACAAATCAAAATATCAAATTATTACTATCAAATTATTAACAATTTATCAAATTATTACTATCAAATTATTAACAATTTATCAAATTATTACTATATTTACTTGAGAATTTTATAAGATACTATTACTTCAAGAGAACTGATTGAAATGAGTATTAACAAAAATAATAAATTATTAAATTCATAGGACAGAAGGTCTCCTATCTCTTCATTAGCAAGAATTATATCAAAAAAGACTAGGGTCTAGAAAACTACAATTTTAAAAGTATTTTTGTAGAAGCAAGTACTAAGTTACATGCTGCAAGAATTAAAAAGGGTTTATAATTCTTAAACTTTTTAATCGAATATATTTTTGTATATGCATTTAGAAACATATATACTAAAAAGATATGAATCGAACCCAATTATAAAAAAATTAGAGCACTTTAAAATGTGGCTGTCATCCTGAATCATGGATCTTCAATTGTCTCCATATCTTTTTCCTATGAAAATAAAATAAAAACAATCTGTATAATATGTTACTTTTTCATTCAATATAAATTTACTTAAAAATAACTAAATCATTATTATGATAGCAAGAAAAGCAACATTTTCGTACTCGTAGCCATAACTATAACCAAATAACCCATAATAAAAAAAAAATCAAGTACAATGATTTTTCTTATTTCTTTGCAAAAAATCCTTATCCATTACGCGCGAATGGTAACCACATTTTCTTACAACAATCTTATAGATTAACAATAAATTAATACACTCTATGAAAAGATTATTTTTACCGCGAAACAAAATTTTTAAAAACTTTTTCCTTGTATTTTTCGAAGAAAAGTGCAGGAATTTTCAGCTTAAAATGGCAGGAAAAGGTTTTCAAACGATTGACATAAAATTCATTAAAAATGTAATTGAAAATGACAACTTTTTTTGATACGTGCTTAAGGAATTATAATCGAAGACTGTAATAATATATACTATAATTGAAAACTTAATATTGGATGAAACATAACGATATCATAAAATGATAAAGTCATTTTAAACCCCTTATAGTTTATTCAGGTTAAAAATGAATTGATTTAAATTTAGTAAATACATCGTTTAAAACTTGATTGAAATAGAGCTGTTGATCCAACTACTCAGAATTATCATTTTCTACCGAAATGTTCACTTTTGAAAAAAGTTTTTACCATTTTGATACATTGTAAGTCTGAAAATGTATTACAGGTTAAATAATTTTTGAACGTACGAATACTTGGTTTGATAATTCCTTTTTTTTTTATTTTTGTATTCAATGATAAATTTCGGGAAAATATTTGCATTTCTTATTTCACAGATATTGAATTTTATATGATTAATATTCCATGATTTTTTACTTAAAAAATTCACAGAAAAGCAGAAATCATTACAAAAAAACTGCATTTTCCGCCCTCAATATAAAGTTCAATTTTTGCTCTCAATATATAAAGTCTAAGAAATATCACGAAAAGAAACATATCACACCACAGATTCTTTTTTTTTAAATCATAACTTCTAAATTCTAAATATTTTGTTCGTGTTAAAATCTTTCAATATGATGAAAAGGCTAATACTCTTCAAACAATGTCTATAGATATCCTCCGAATTGAAATGAAAAATTTTCAATAGTTTTCTTACTTCACATAACATGTTGTAGTATTTTACTTAACCTCGTAAATTTATATAATTTTTATAGGGAAGAACATACTCAGTAAAGGTAAAAGACAATTCTTCATGTGTATAGCAGTAATTGTCATCCAATCCAAAAGTTAATAGTGCATTGAATTTTTAAAATATAATGAATAATTTATATAACAAGTTTGTTCCATATTAAATAAAGCAAGATATGAATGAATCGTAGAAAAAGTTTTATTTTATTAAAAAGTAGGAATTATTTTTATTTCCCTGTTTCTGTTTTTAAGTGTTTAATTGTTTCGTAATTAAAATCAATAACTATACTGTCTCTGAAAATTCAGATCTACTGAAAAGTTACATTCTTTTCAGCATTAAGCATTCCAAAATCTTATAACCGTGAAATTTCATATTTGAAGAAACATGGAGAAAAGGAATTTACATCAGTTTACTTAATAAAATTTCTAATTTTAATACTTTCCCATCAATATATTTTATTTTCATTATGATCGAAAACTAAATAATTAACTCTACACTGCAAATCAAAATCACGATGCGACTAAATACATAAAATACTATTCATAAAGCAACAAATTTAATATACCTTAGCTTTTTAACTTATTTCCGAAGAGCATCTTATGTGAGTAATCAAGTTTCTAAGAGTTTTTTCTCTGCAAAAATAGTGCCCTAAAATTTTAATAAAAAATTGAGCTGTTTAAAAATTACTCCAAGAAATTCCCTTAAAATATGACTTTGGCGATTGATACATTTATTTTCTAAATAAGAAAATTTTGATTCATTCCAAGTTAGGACTGTCAAGTTACACTTTTACACGTTCTTATGATTATAAAGCAATAATATATGCCATGCCCCTTTTTTTATTTTCCTCTTTTGTTACAGTTTCAACACGCGAACATGAGACAGAATTTTGTACACTTGATAACCGAATATTTAATTAATAAAAAATGAAAATTACTTCAATAGGAATTTCAAATAAAATAGCGAGGGGAAAAAATGGGGATAACAGAAATACTCCAAGAGGAGCTTTTGCAAATGGAAAGTAAAATATATCTTTGACTACAACTTTCCATATAATTTCTACTTAAAACTATATTTAATTAAAATTTTGAGGAGAAGGAGGTCTCAGAACAATACGAAAAGAGAAAAAAAATGTCTACAAAATTACTTTATTTTGATTTAAAATGCAAATATGGAACGATTAATAACTAAAATTTCATTCAAAGCACTACATATACTACTTATCACTGATACCATCAATTATACAATTACTGATTTCATAAAAAATAACCCTTTAAATTTTTCATACTTAACTTGTAGTTACGTATAAGCCAAATACAGTATGTTATTGATATTTTTACACTTTTTATTATTAGAAACTTTTTCATGTAGGGAAAAGTTCGTTTTATTTTATGAAAAAAGACATTGATTCGGTTTTTCCTACAGATTTCTCATATTAAAAATTTTAAAAGGGAGAACAATTAATCCAGTTTTCCTTTAAAAATTTTGTTATTACTTTCTTTATAATTTGATGTTTAGGTCAGTACATGTGCTTGAAATTTTTGTAATATATTCTTTACAAAGTTGAATAATGTGCTAAAAAATTTTTTTAATCTTCAATCAATGCTTCTAACCATTACGAGTTTTTTTAAAAAATGTAATTCACTGTAAAAGACTCGCATCCTCCTGATATGAAGTTGAAAACAGGAAAAAATTACTATTGGCTACCATAATACATCGGTGGCTATCCAAAATATACCAAGAAGTAGAAGAGATATCAAATTTATCAGAGATAATACATAATATAAATGAAAAATGACTGAAAGTCCAATTTTCTAAGAAGTGCAAATAAGTAATAAGCGTTGTCGTCAAGGCTAGCAATAACTGTTGCTACACACCTCGGCATTGAATGAAAGAAGCTTTAAATGACTAATTCGCAGCCCATGCTGTCTCCACGCTTTTCCAAATCTGGTGTAGCAACGAGGGGTGTATGACTTCTCAGTCTTTCTCTAATCACCGACCAAGAGTGACATGTTCGATAGGTGATTGATCAGGAGAACAGGCAAACCAAAAAGCAATGCAATTTGAAGGTTGAAGAAGAAGACTTGAACATTGCGCGCCACAAGCGGTTATGCATTTTCCTTATGGAATGTGGCAGTAGGCAAGTTCTACAGGACAACAGGCTCCTAAACGTCAGAGATATAACAGCGGTTGGTCATTATACTGGAAATGTATACTAGGGGTGGTAGAATCCGATACAACGCTAAATCATAATTCCAAGTGCACTACTCGTATATCGATACATAAAGCAACAGTTAAGTAACCTCTGTACATGATGTCTCCAGGCTCTAATCCGACCACCGTTGTATTACAAGCAGAAGCGTGATTAATTTGTGAGGGCAATGGCGTGCCATTTGATTGTCCATCGTTCAATTCACCATAGCCGATGCAAACGCCTTTGGCTTCAAGATAAAGGTAACTCAGCAATGGACGTATTGCGGACATTCCTCAGTACTGCAAATAGTGTCAAATGGAGTGTGGCCGAGTGAGAATGTTATGCAACACAACGTATTTGTTATGATGTGATTCTTGATGGATCATAGCGATCCATTACTGTGTGTGCTTGTATCACATATGCTTGTATCACATATTGCAGGCATATTGTGTGATGAGGCAGGTATAATCGGTACCATCGATCAGTCATTTCTTACTGCATCTTCCAATAACAGAATTGTATCACTGTTGTTTGATTGCATCTGACACGAACATTGATTTCTCGGAAGGATAATCTTCATTCTCTTCTGTGTACACCAAGTCTTCCTTGATCGAACTCAGAAACGTGATCGAATGACTCTCGTATACATCTTCGAGGCATACTGAAACTACTCACTCAGAACCTCATGAAAAGCAATTCCAGTGCTTCAAAACGGTATTCAGTTCTTCTCTTACGTAGCAATTTTTGATTGGGCTACAGACGCCTATGAAATTCTTTGCTCGGAAATGCTAATCATTTGCATATCACATTACAATATTCGTAAGGTGAACATTTCCCACAGCTTGGATGCTTCCTTCACGGTGTTGCACATTAGGTGGCCAGCAATGTATCTAAAAATTAAACCTTTATAGATAACCATAAAATGGTAGTATTATATTATTGAATATTTTATTAGCAATCTTCTGAAATATATCATTATTTTCTCTTCATCTTCTGTATTATTTAGCGGCCACGATAGCCGAGTGATGGTCACGAGTTCATAGCTGGGGTAGTTTCATTTGAATTGTGGACTCGAGTCTTCCAGCAACTAAAAATCTGTTGTGTAGTGAGACTGAGCTGCATGTTCAATCTATCGGGGCTCCAAGTCCTCACGCCGGAATGGTATACAAGACAGGAAAGTGAAATGCCAATTCATGTGCTGTCCTCTCCACTTGACCGAGGCTCAAAATTATGAGGTCTTCACCAATAGCCCTCGGATTGTTTCTAAGTGCGACATTTATAAGCAATCAAAATGTAATGTTTAAAATTTCTATTCGCTCAGAATATGTACAATATTTTGATACACATATAAAACGAAGAGATTACTTGCATAATCTCATGACATTATGTCAAATCGATTAAAAAAATTCTTCTTTCTTCAGTACATAAAAAGTATACACTAAAGAATATAACTTTACACACTGTCTTGATTGCAATGCCCTTCCTTCTAAGTAATAGTGATTTTGTTAGTTATTTACTAGATATTTTGTGATTCAAATACTGTTTATTAGGAAGTTAGCACTTCCCAAGATAATGATAATGATACTTTTGTTGAAACCGCTGTGTGTGAAAATAATTTCTGTTAATTTTTTTAAAGTTGATTCATTTATTTGTGTACAAAAAAAATCCTTTTTCTTACTGGAACATACAAAGATTCCTTACATACTATTAAAATAATAAATTCAGCCATCAAATGAAATTTTCGTTCCTTAGCTATGATCTCTACAGTGAAAAAACTCACTTCTTTTATTGCATCTATTATCATTAGTCCATATTTTTGCATAATCTTCAGTGCTAAGAGTAAATCATTTGAAATATTCTCCGGTCCATTTGGATAAGTAGATATGCCAAAACTGTAAAATTCAGTTTAAATTGTTTAGAATCACAGCTTCATTTGCTAATACTTCACCGCAAAGTGAGAAGATATTAATCTACTAAATGGAATAAAACAAACTTTTGAAGAAAGCCATAATTTATTTGTTGTAAAAACGATATATATACATACAATCATTTTAAAGCGATTCTGATTTTGATATGTCCACCAGCATTTTCGGCTTAGAAGAATCCAAGCTTCGAATAAACTATTAAGTGCCCCGGTATCGAACGATTAGACTAACAAACATTTACAGAAATTCAAAGCAACTTAGTTACAAACTCTCAGCCTTTGAGAGATAAAACCACAGCACTTTAATTGAATAACTAACCCAAAAGTTTGGGATTAAGGAGAAATAAATATTAGCTTGTTTTTAAGTAACGTTTTGGTATTAAAAAAAAACAAGAGCAGTTTTTCCTACTATTTTATTTTTAAAAGAATGTCTGTATCTTAATCTACTGTCAACTTAATTATCACCATTTTATGGAAGTGTGTATCATATTATACAAACAGCTTCTGTATTTCATCATCATAGAAATCTGCAACCTGGCAGACTGTTTGACATCATCGTTGTTGCCATGGCGCTGACTACCTAAACGATTTTTCGAATGAAGAAATTAATGGTAACCACTAGGTACCAGATAAGGGTTATACGAATACTGAGGTGTATGATGTTTTTCCCACCCATATGATGCGATGAGATTTTGAATTCGACATTTTGATATTGGAATTCCCAATGCAATTTGGTGAAGGTGTAACAATATACCTCGAAATTTATTGAATCAACCCGAGGTAAAAAAAAAAAATTAAAAAACAACAACATACCCTGCTTATCCTAAAACGCAGTGCACATGATTTTGCATACTGAAATTGTTTGTTTGAGCTTAACTTTTTTGGGTGATGTTCAATGTCTCCATTCCTCGGATCGCTGTTTTGTTTCCAGGGCTCACATGAGTCGCTTGTCCATACTTCATTAATCTGCTAGTTAATTTCGGAAGCTTTCACACTTTTTGTGTGCAGAAAAAGAAGACGAATCTACGCTATTTTACAGTCGGGAGCATTTTTAATTGTGCAAGGCATATTAAATGGCATAAACAAACATAAAGGCATAAACAAACGTGACCTCGGACGAATGCTTCCGTGCTGAAGTCTGTGATTAACCAACAGCTATAAGTACTCAGTGCACCTGCGTGGAAGGGCAACAGTAACTCTGCAGCTGCCATATTCAAAAAACAGTACCTTATTTTTAAAAAAACATTCCTGGTACATGATACAAAGACTATACCTAAAACCATGATTCGTCTGCATGTACCTCAAATGAAATCTACATCAGCCTTTGCAATATAAAGAACTATATCATGTTTTATTCACGGCATACACAAAAAAATTGATCTTATTTCTCTTCTCGACAGTTTCTAAAAAGAATTTAAATTAAATCTATGAAACCTGGAAAACGTTATTCACTTCGCTTCTCCACCTATTTGCATAAACTAACTTCGGGAAAGGAAAACGGGCTCTCTAGAAAGAAACAGAATGAATAGAACAGAATAAAATCACATTAAATGATGTAATAAAAATAAAAATAAACCTAACTACTTTTTCGAAAATGATTTCATTGATATTTAAAAATCTTGGGAGTACATTGGCCGAAAATTACCACTTTTCAGATGGAAATATGTAATTCTTTCGTGCAACTATGGATGAATTAGTAAACAGAAAATAAAGTTTAGCATTATTTCTCATAAGGAAGGCGGTAATATCAAAAAATTTCGACAAAAAGAATAAAGACAATGTTTTTCCCGTAAGAGAGTTATTTAAAATTTAAAAAAAAAGCAAAACAATTAGGAGGAAAGAAGAAATTTCCTGTTAATGAATTTTAATTAAAAATGAGTTAATTATAAAGTAATTTAGTTTTTGAGACTAAATTAATTGATCATGCATAATCTATCGAGCGTTAAGTATCAAAATATACGAGAAGGTATATAACTTGATTAAATGAAAATAGTTCAGGTACAAAATTGCGTAGGACATGACGGAAAAGGAAGAAAATGATTTACACATTAAATAAAAGATACAATTAGATACAATTCAATTTTCTCTCTCTTTAATTTTTTTTTCTTTTCATTTCCTTGTCAGAAAGGAGAGGCCAAATTTGATAAATACTTGAAACTTTTTTATTTCGTTTCTTTTCCTTCTTTTTTTATTCCGTCATAAAAGAATTAGAAGAAAAACTCAGTGCACGAAAGACAAGAGTAGCATTTTAAACACGCAATTTATTTTATCGTCGTAATCGCAGAATATAAAAATGAGTGAAAAAAACCAACGCCAAACACACAAAAAACTCTTGTTATGTTTTAGATTTCGCAAAAAGCAGTAACTCTTTCCGTACTGTAACTCGCCGAGCCGGACTCTTAATACTGCTTCGGCCCGAAATAGTTAAGTAATGCCAGAGGCAGATGTTTGAAGGCGTTCGCTTAACCGAGATCTCAAAGTAACTCTTGTTTGTTAAAGCAGTGAAAGTGGATAATAGCCAGAGGCTTAAAAAATGCGCGATTTGAATACCCGATGAATGAACTCCCGTGACATTTTTCGAAAAAAAAACCCGTTGCTTCCAACCAGACTATCAACAAATCCGCTAGACGCCATTCCGAGAACGGAACATTCGCTTTCTCAAAATGGTTGGCCCATCTGCGGCACTTGAAGATTGAGCAACGATTACGTGCTGATTCAGAATTTCCCATAAAAAGGATGAAATAATTCAAACTTGAATACATTCTGTATTTGAAAAATGTCCTGTTGAGTTCCACTCTTTCATTCATCCAAGTAAATTGATGAAGCATTTACATGAAATTCATTGATTCATAAACTTGTTTCCCTTCAGTTTAATTTTTTCAAAAAAATACTCGTCTAAGATATATATTTTAACTTATGAGGTATATTGATATTCGTATAATAAGTAATGATAACCTTACTTATCACCTATTCGAAAGGTTTACACAGTATTGAAAACTGTCAAGTTTATTACACGTTGCTAATTTGGAAACTGGAAGCGCAATGTACTATTTATATTATAATATTGTAAGAAAATCTCCTATTTCTTACTTCGTTTTATTCTATTTTATTGTTTCACCAGCAAACCCACACTCATTTCCCGAAATTAGTTTATGCAAATCATTTAAACTCTAATTGCATCTTCCATCTTTTATATTTAAGATTCATTTAAGATGTAGTCGAAAGGAGACATTGACCGACTGGTTAAAACGTCACACTTAGAAGCAACACGAAGGTTACTGGAGTTAGACCTCATAATTTTGAACTATGGTTAGGTGACGAGGACGACACTCGAGCTCGTACTTTACCCTTTTAATTTCCACACCATCCCAACGTGAGGCATTCTAACCTTGACAGACTTAACGTGCATCAGCCCAACTACAGGAGGAATCTTTTAGTGACACCAGAATTCAAATCCGCGACTTAACTAACAACGCCGGCTATGAACTCGCGACCATGACCACTCGGCTACTGCACCCGCTATCGGAAAAAGAGTAGTATTAGTGAGTTTAATCTCTGAGTAGGAGATATAGCCCTTAATTTTTTACCAAAATTATTTTAATCAATTGACTATATTAAAATTGTATACTATTCTAAACTAAAATTTTATAAGTGGGAAAATTGAAATACGCCGAATCTTGATTTCGATCTTGTCTCGAGATTTTGCATTTGTTATGTAATAACAATTATTTTCCCTATTTTGTTACCTCTCCCCCTCTAACTAGGTGCTTAATTTTGTTTTACTTTTCATTCTTGGACATTATAATATAAATTGATTCAAATTAAATACAACTATTTAGTTCTTACTGTTTGCATTATTCAATTGCAGGACATTTGGAAATAAGTCAAAGAAACACCGCTGACTCTACAACAAACGTATACACAAATACAGTCTACGACTGTTGCATGCTTCATTTTGACTTGGGAACAATAAAATGTAATTTTCGTAAACTTCATATAAGTTTCATGAAAGTTAACATAAGAAGTATTTTTTATTAATATTTAAATTCTTTTGATACTGAATTAAATATACACTTCTGTTGTGAGTATTATATCCATTACAAATTTAAACTGCTGTTAGTACAAAATTCTAAATTCTTTTTTTTTAAAAAACGATGTTTCACTCGAGAGTTTAACCTTTCATCATCATATATTATTTCACTGCAGCGATTAAAGATTTAAATAATTGTAATGTTCACGTAATTCAGTTTGAAAACAAAAGCATAGTTTTAAAAATCAATCTCTGAAGAAAATTTTAATTTTTCCCCCCAATTTAAATATTTGTGAAAGGAAATGGTAAATTTTGAAATCAGATTGATAAGTATCTTATTTTAGACAGAAAACAGAAAATATTTAAACTTTTGCTTAATATTATTTATTAAACAAAACTACTATTTATTTACTTCTTTATTTAATTGCAACTTATTTATTTACTTTTATTTATTTTTTATTTGTTACTTTATTTTTACCAGCTTTATCATTATCATTTAATACGAAAGTTATTAAATAAAAGCTAAGAGAACGAAAAAAATATTAATCCGAGGGTGGTTCAAAAAGTACTTGTACTCGAAGACAGATGGCATCGTTAAGGTAAATTGCTGTAACCATTGGATGGTGCCATCTGTTAAACGAATCCGATACAAATTTGACATTGATTCATTAGTTCTGGTTTGGTAGTAAAATCAAAATTTGATTGCTAACGCGTGGAGTTGTCATCGTAGTACAGACCTGGATGCATCATTATGCACCGGAAATCAAGCAAAAATCAAAACGCTTGCGGTGAATCTTTTCCACACAAAAAAAAGGGGGGGGGGGGGCGCAAAGATTTTCTCATCGGTTAGAAAAGTTATGCAGAATAATTTTTGAGGTGCGAAAATGCATCATGATCAAGAATGCGAATAACTGAGGTTTAACTGTCTAGTGAGTCACGATGCTTACTAAAAACAAACCCTTTTCGATGCTAAGTGAACCATCTTAACGAATTTGTAAGGAATTTTGAGTGACCCCAGAAAAACATTTTTAAAATTTGTTGTTTTCTCTTCTATATTATTTGAAAACACAATTAGACTATCCAAAATCTTTATCTAAAATGAAATAAATTAATTCTACATTTAATCCTTTAATCTGACGAATTAAACGATTCTTAAGAATTTTGCATAATTGTGAAGTACTGCTACAAATTCGTTTATGAAATGAATAGCATAAAACGCAAAGAATATATATAATTATAAGACGGTAAATAAAAGTGCCAAATCTCATGACTAAAATACAGAAGCATTAACCTTAAAATTTATTAAAACATTTTTCGGTAAAATCGTCAGCTATTTTTAAACAATGACTCCGAACCATCTAACAAGTTCGTAAGAAAGAAGAATAAGGGACTTTGTTCTTGTCACACTTGAAATGGGAGTGTTCCTTATGAACACAGGTGAAAAGTTCAAGCAGAATTTATACGCTATTTTGTTAACATGGAGGAAAAAGTAAGGAGCACTGTTAATAGCTGGGTGTAAGGAATGTCACTGGTGAGGAGAGGTAGAGCAGATACAAACTTTTATTATCTTTAAAAGGCTTACATTTCCTCCCTTTTTTGATTAACAGCTAATTTTTCCTGGTTTGTCTCACGAAGCACAGTCTATTTTTTTAAAGGTTTTATAGTTAAAATGTGTACTTGAAATAACATTGTTCGAACGAAAATCTAGTTCAGTATGTGCATTTACTGAAAAACGAGATCATTAGAAGATTTTTTTGTAAAATCTAGAGTAGATCAAACGAGTTTCTATTTGAAGCACGTTTTCCTAACTTAAAAAAAAAAGGATTTCTAAAAATATGTTGGTTCCAGACTGTCTGATTTAAAAAACGTAGTACATAGGCTCCAATATATATAAGTTGGTATAAATTTAAGTACTATCCTGCGAATTAGATGTATTTTTAGAGAGTTTTTTTAGATCTCATAGATTTCAAGTTATCAAAAGTAACACAAATGTAATTATTTCAAAGTTACTACAGATAAAAGAAAATTAATTGATTGTTATAGTCTTTAAAAGGAAGGTGTATTTTTTTTAAAATTTTGAATTGGATGGGTACATTTATTTTGATATCACAATGCAATATTTTAAAATATCACAATGTAATATTTTGATCACAATGTATTTTTTTAAAATTTAAATACATTTTTCACACCAGTTTATTCTTATTCTTAATCTCTTTTATAAAAAAAAAAGTGGCAAGTTAGAAAGTTTATCCGCTTTTCTAGTCATTGCAGCGATGTCTAAAACAATTTTTAGCTAGTTTTTTCATTAAATTTTTAATAAGTTATTGAAAATATCGCACTGTCCTTTGTTGTTCTTATTGTCAGGTGAACAATGTCTGAAAAGTCAAAGTGTTTATTCATTTAATTAAGTCATGAGGTTTGATATTCGATAATTTTGACACTCTGTCATTAGTTATTATGTTTTGCTAATTTTTTTAATTTATATTATAAAATTTTGTTGAAAATGCTCGTAACACTTACTGCAACTGAGCACCATTTGAAAGTTATTAATGCCCTCAATCATTAAATTTTTCATTTTGTGATAATATGAATTCCTGCTTGAGTAATTATGTTAGCATATTATTATTTTTCCCGAATTCAAATATTTGAAATTGATAAAAGAAAGTAAGCTTCTTCGTAAAATCTTTTTCATGCCAAATAAATAAAAACTGATAAAGTTTAGGCCTAAGTAATCGATAATAGTATTGATAGTGATCATAGTAGTTTTTTACTGGTAGTATACAGATCTGTTTCGATGATGGCTAATGGGTACCCAATTCCAATTCCTGATGTAAGTACTAATAATAACGAGAAGAATTTACTGTGCCCTCGAAATTTAAATATTCAAGACAACGACATCGTGCTAATGAAAAAAAAAAGATCTTGCACTAAGCTCAGATTATTAGAAGTTGTTTAAATTAGTAATGAAGCCTTCATAAATTACGAGTTTTCCGTCAAGTAGCACTGCAAGCGAAAATCTCTTTAAAAAATTTCACTATGCAGGGCTCAGAAAATATTCCTGGCTGACGTACACATAAGTAGAAAACGGAGCCTGTAGGCTTTTTTGAAAAAAAAAAGGATTTAAGGAATGGAAAGCTTGCCTTACAATGTTTCAATAATCATAATGCGTTGGAGTATCATACACTGGATCAATCAATCCCATTAGCGTTGTGAAATTTATGGTTTCCTTTTTGTAAACATTTAGCAATAACATTGTATTAAGGAGATACCTACAAAAGAATATTTGAATTTGGCTATCGCTGCAAAACATACACTGTTGCTTCAAAATCTATTGTTAGACCTCACTGTTGGTGATTATTTTGAGACACGTTTTTCTAAAGCATGAGCAATGTGTGAGAAACATGAGGTGCTAATCATTAGTGCAATGACAAATAAATAACAAATCGATCGATCCAGCATGGATATTACTGATCCCGAATTGTATTACCATATTTCTAATTTTTTCCCATTTTTAAATGCCCTGATTGCAGAAATTTAGAATAGTCCTTTAGTTCGTAAAAGTAATTATTCTATCTTACTTTTCATGTTTGGTATCTGTCTCAAGAAACATCGACAATTCCTATATATTTGTCAAGATTTATGAGGATCACCTTCTTTTGAAATGGTGCCTTCATCACCACTGATTAACATTCTGAAAACTTCCTATGGAAAAGACAAATGAATTTCCAGACACCAAACCGTCGGTTACGGAAGTGTTTAATAGATGTGGAAAAGAGATATTTCCCGACATACAAGAACTGTTTAGAAATAATCGAAGTAATACCAATGACAACAGCAGCTCCAGAGAGGAGTTATAGTACCTTAAGAAGACTGTTGACGAATTTGAGGAATACAATAGGGGAAAGGTTTACTAATCTGATAATAGTGTCTATATATTATATTATATACACTAATATTAATGAAGTGCTTAATAAGTTACATTGAAAGAGCCTTCGTATGAATATTGTCTTATAATTTACTGCCATTTTCAAACTTGTTCAGTTTAATGTTTAATTTCAATGTATTTTGTAGTAATATTTCACAATGAACAAAATTTGATACCATTTTCTTTATCTATTTCATCACCGCCAGGTCTTTGAAATATCACTCAGATTCCTTTTAGTTTGCTTAAGCAACTGATATATAAATTTATGATAAAAGAATATTCATTATAATAAATTAAGAAAGCCCCCTCGTTCAGTCCAATAAAATTTGAAGACGTTACGACGATACAAGGCTTCAGCCTCCGTCCTCAAGCAATCAAATTCCTGGATTAAAGATTGATATATATATATATATATATATATATATATATATATATATATATATA
>BMAW01057424.1:947416-1034269 GCA_019974015.1 Nephila pilipes | reverse complement strand
TATATATATATATATATATATATATATATATATATATATATATATATTTGATATTTATATATTGGATTAAAATTCCAGTCCAATCCTGAAATTTGGTAAAAAATATTAAAAATTACTGAGCCTAAGCTGCATTAATGATGAAATTTAGTATAGTTTACATTGGATAGACAACAATAAACATAATAAAACATTTTTCAGATATTACATTATCCATTAAAAAACCCTTTCAATTAGAAAAAAAAGCAATTGATAACATTAGAGTTTTTTGCTTATGTCAAATATTTTATTTTTAAACAACAATGAAAAACAAATGCCTTAAAAATGTTCTTCGTCAAAATTATTTAAAAAAAAATCTTAACGTTATACATAGAATATTTTTATCACTTTATTAAAAAAAAAAACTAAACACGTATAGCAGTTATTTGCACTATTCGAATCCACATTTTTATTTTTAAAAACATTAGTGATCTAATAGAGATAGGAATTCAATTACTTGTTTTGATTCTATTTATCTGGAGTATAGCTTGAAATGTAGCCTCTTCAACTGTAACAAGCTCAGAAAAAGAAGGTATGCTGGCTTTTTAGAAATATATTTCGATTATTCGACATTTTGAATGTTTCATGTTATTTTTTAATGAAAAAGGACGGAGAAAAGTTAAGCATTTGACATTTTACTATGAATAAGATTGATTCTCCGGTTTTTTTTTTAAGACGTGGTCCTACTTTTTTCAGTTCGTAGTTTCAATAATAAAACCAATTCACAATTATTCACATCTGCTTTAAATTTCTTACTCATATGCAAGGTATAAAGTCTTAAGTAAAATAATACTTTATATCTTAATAATTTTTATAGGAGTTATTATGCATCTTTTTTATTCTATTTTTAGTAATATATCTCACAAACTTCAATTGTATATAAAAAAAAAAGGTGAGGAAATTTATAAATTTAAAACGATTTAAAATAACTATTAAGAGTGTTTTAAAAATATTGCTATTTTAATATATATATATAATATGCATCTCTTTGTGCACATACAAAAAAGAAACTTTTATTATAATCTTTAACTGAAGAAGGAAACAGCAAATAATCTTAAAATCAGATACTTCATCATTAATTTTACATATTTTTATGTCTCAGAACTTTAACAGTATCTTCGATTCATATTGCAGAATACGACTGTAACAATATTATGAGAAAAAGGGTGTAATATGTAAATTAAATCCCTAATGGAAAATGCGACAACAATTGTTTGATAAAAATTAAAGAACAAAAAACATTGAGTTTTAACAACTTAAGTTAATTAAATTTTTATTTCACAAGTCTTACTTTGAAAATGAATTAATCGTCTACTATTTTAAAAGCTTTGGTAGTTCAATTTTAAACATTAAATTAAAAAAGATATATATTTATGAAAGTTATAGAGAATTGCAGTAACAAAATCATTAAAAATATACAACACTAAAACATGTAAAATTTTCCATCTGAATTTTTGAATGAAATGTTAAATAAAGGGAATTTTTGAATATAAATTAAAAAGATTAGTCTTGAAATAAAAATAAAATGACATTTGTAGTTAAGTTAACGTCAGGTGAATGAAATGTTAAATTACAACATCCAAACGTAAATGAAGTTAAAAGAACATTTTTTTTTACTTTGATGCGTCGTGCATTATCTCTTTTGAATAGATTACAAATAGAATAATGTTAGTAATATATATCCATATTCTTATGGATTTGTTCCGGTATCATTCCTCAAAGCATTTTTTATTGTATTGTTTGATTCATTAACATCTAGGGAAGTTTTGAAACAGTATAATAAAACACAGTTTCTTTTATTTAATGATAAATTCGGGGAAAAATTACTTATAATGGAACTTCCTGTTGTAAAATTTAATCATGACAGAATCTTTTCAACTGCTCGAATAAATAGGCAGAAAAAAACATAGCTGAATTATATATTTGTTTCTACCATAAAGAATCTGACAGAGCAACTATGCTATATTATTAAAAATATTTATTAGCACATTTTCTTTTCACTCTAAGACCTTACCTTGAGTTAAGACGTAAAAAAAAGTATAGAAACACGAGTGTTAATTGTAAATAACGGGAGATGAAGAAGAAAAACTTGAGCTGGTGTATGAGGTGGAATGTCATCTGTATGTGAGAAAAACAGTTGTTCACGTATCAAATATCCTAGAGACCAACCCACTATAAAAATGTCAAACGCTGATTAGTCAACGATAAAGAGAGGGGGGGGGGAATAAAGATCAACAAGAGAAAAAAGAAAGACTGGTGTAGAGCTATTTAATTTGCGACTGGCCCGAAGTAGGCTAACGGCAGTTGGCCATCTCAGGTCATTGAACCCTACCTTCCGCCGTCACCGTTGCTCCAGTACATCTCTACGGAAGGAAACATTCAGCGGCTAAGGTGCTATTGATCGTTAAACATTTTTCAATATATATTTTTCCCACAATGCCATTTTTAAGTATATATTTCGTATTAGATGCGATGCTTCTTTCTCATACTTTGTGCTCATGTAGCACAGTAATGTTCTTGTCTTCATAAACAATGCTTTATGAGAGAGAAAAAATAATTCACATTTTTTTTTTTTTTTTACTAAGGAAGTCTAGAAAACATTTTTTAAAGGGGAAAAACAATTATTTCCGAGAAATCACGATTAATTACTAGAGAATTCAATTCTGCCTAAGCCAAAAATATATACAATTGCGAAATGAAGTTGAAGAATGCATTTTTGTGATGCGAATCTTTCTATTCAAGAAGACAGCTTATAATTTATTGTTATCTCGAAAATATGTGCTTTTTTTATTTAATGGTTTTTAACGCTAAATTGCCGAATATAAATCCTGGTAATTGGTTAATAATTAATTTTAGAATATTCAAGCTTGGTTTAAATTTTAATACATAAAGATATTCATAGGCAAAAAAAATTATGTCAAATATTAACACTCTTACATTTTAATAAGATTTTTTGCAAAGTTTTTCAAATATTGTAGTTTGATAAATTGCTTTTAAATAAAACAAAGTTTTTTTTTTATTTCATCTTCCATTAAATTGCAATTGTATCAAAATATTCATTCATTATAAACATTAACTCAAAATTTCTATAATAATTATGGTAAAACTTACTATTACAAGGTTATATATATATATATATATATATATATATATATATATATAAGAGTACGAGGTTCCTATAAATTACCTTTTATCAGACTATGCACATAAAGTTATAATGAAAATAAAATGAATATCAACTAAAAATTGCTCTAAATATGTACAAATTATTATACATTTTAAAATAATAAATATTTACAATATTGTTATTTAAATAAAAAACGATATTATAATTATATATTATTGAAATTCATCAATGAAAGAAAAATTTTCCGACCAATGGTACACAAGAAGGTCGAAAAGCCATACTTTAAAGTTTACATCTTATTGATTATTCAAGTTACATATTTCGTTGCTGTGTTTCATCATGTATGTATATATATATACACACACGATGTATAGAATATTTTCATTATAAAATCATTTTTAATTGGAAGTAAATTTATTCCTTTTGACTTTCTTTCAAGCTGAAAACTTGAGAACTTTCATATATTCATTGTAATATTTCTTATTAATAATAGTGAATTAATTTTATGTATTTTTACATTATTTTTTTAATTCCTAGTTTAATTTAAGAGTAAGAATTAAAGTGACGAAATAATGTTAAAAACATTTTACAATAATACATATTACACATTTAAAATATTTTTAGTCTTGAACGGATGCTATTTAGATAATACGAAAAGCTTTTAATTTTTTCAATTTACTGTTTTGCAAAAGCACTTGCATTTTGTATACATTCATTTTCACGTGAGCCGTTATCAACTGCACGGGATTTCTGTAATTGAGCTTTCTCTGCAACTGGAATAACGGCGCAGTGAAAACGATGTACAGAGTAAAGTGGGGGAAAAACGGAAAAGCAAAGAATATTGCGAATTTAAGATTTTGCATTTTATTTATATGAATGTATGCTATTTGGAAATTTGTTTTGCAGTTTCGAAATAGAGTCTGTTTGTAAATTCAGAAAGAGTATGGGCATTGATAAATATTCTGCTTTCTCTTTACATTTTTAAGATAAGACTTTTTGAAGATAACACATTCCAAATCCACCAAATCTATTTACTCTCTTTGCTAAATGTGAAATTCCTTTGAAATTTCTCTCCTCAGCTTTCAACCCTGTAAGACAGAGATTTCTAGACTTTTTGACACCGAGAAACTTGTTTCAAGGCACATATTTTTGCAAATTGAGAAACATATTTTTTGAATATTCTAGCCCGATATATTGCCTACGCATTTTCTTGCTAGTAATATTACTATTGCGATATATAATGAAATAATTCTGCTACTAGCTATTATGCAATTAAGAGCCTGATGAATCCTCTGGATTTTAAAGGCAATGGACAGATATAAGTTCACATCCCTGTGTTTGATGCATGGTTTTATAAAAATTTTAAAGCATGGATTTAATTATTTCCTATTACTCAGCACTTTAGTACAAAAAAAAAATTTAAAAAAAAATCTTTTAAAGCTTTGTACTATTAAAATATAATACTATATTAAATCGGCTGATCTAGTTTATATACTAACGAGGACAAAATAGCAGCTTTTGTTTGTTTTATTAACATCGCATTAGGGTGATCGAGGCAACACGAGGCCTATTGTCAACAGTCCTCGTTATTTTGGACCTCTGTCAAATGACGAGGACGATACGTGAACTGGCCCCTCCCGCTCTTATATTCCACTCCACTCCAATGTGGTGACTTTGAGTCTCGATAGATACTGCGATTCTGCGACATGGCCAGAAGAAATATCTGTAAATAAGACAAAATGAAGCAATTATTGTCAGGTTTTAAAACGATTATCAGATCGTAATTCTTAAAATTTTTCTTCTTCTCTCTTTAAAAATATGTTTAATTTAATCTAATTTACTTCTTATCATGCTTAGCGGAGAAAACAAATCAAACTCTCTCTCTCACTCACACACACACACATATAATGAACTGCTTCATAAACCTTTCCCCCAAGATCTGGAATATTTTTGTTTCTGCTTTAGTTCATTTGTATTGAAGTAGAAGCAAACGTTTTAGAGTGCTATAAAAGTTGAAAGAAAAATAGCTACTTTTAAAAAACTAATAGTTTTGTATCAAAAGTGCATTCATGGTTAAAGAATTAAAAACAATTTTTTTGTAGTTTATCAAAGTCGTGGGACAATTTTAATAAATAAATAACATTAAATAGAGTAAAAAAGATGTATGTAGAGATAGAATATTTAACTTCTTTTAAAGTGCTTAATTATGATCGAAACCTTATTGCTTTTCCCAAAATTTAGTTGCCTCTTTAAGAATATCAAATTACTTATGAATACATCCTGCATAATTTAAGCCAAATTAATAAGAAAAGAATTCAATATATTAAACGTAAAATAGTGGACTATATATAATTATTTATTAAATATTATTTAGAAACATTCATTTTATAATTTGAGATGCATTGTTGATTTTAAGTAAACTAGTAAATTTTTTAAAAAAATTTGTTAACATATCTCTTTTAAATTGCTTTAAAAAGTAAACATAATTGCGTTATTCTATTCTTTCTTTTAAAGTTTCTTAATATAGAAATTTTTAATTATAAATCACATTAAAAAAGAACGAAAAATGTGTTATATTTTCTTCATTATTTTTCGTTTCTTCCATCTATATCATCTCTTTAATTTCCTTGTCTTAATTCTGAAAATGAATAACACATCTTTTTTCTTACCTATTTTCCTTTATTTTCTTTGGATGTTTCCAACAGCAGAAAATGTATCATTTACTAGGTGTTTTAACTGTACTGAACCCTCAATAAGTATCTATCTAACTAACGCGAATTATCTACTAGTTTATAAAACATCAGCCCCTCCCTCCTCGTCAATCAAAAACGGGAAAGAAAAGGTGGAGGGCGAGAATCGAACTCATGTAAGAGCGATATAAAGCCATGGCATGAACGAAATAAATATAAGAAAAAGAGAGATTGTATAAAATTTGAAAAAAAAAAAAAGATTAAAAAAAAAGACTGTGGGCGTGCAGATGGGAAAAACTTGCTTCTGCGTTTATGAGGTCATCCGAACTTTAGCGGATCTTGGCCCGGTGTGCTTAGTGAGGAGGGAGGGAGGCGGTGCTTCGACCCCCTGTCCAATAGTAGGGCAGCCGGCCAGCTTTGTAAAGTTAGTACCTCCCTATATAAAATCGATGTGTACTTCGAGCTAATGACAAATCTTCCACTACCAAGCAATGTTCCCTAACTCTATGGAGAATTTCATGTGGGCGCTCACTACCACGTCAGTACTGCGAACACTTGCAGTCTTTCTGACAGTCTTCTTTGGGGTTCGGAAGTTGATTTCATACTCTAAAAGGACACTTCCAGAGCCACCGGGCCCTCTGTGTCTTCCGATTTTTGGCTACTTATTGCAACTGAAGGAGGACTGTCATCTCAAGCTCACCAAGTTGGGAAAAGAATTCGGTTCTATTTACCAAATATATTTGGGCTCCAAGAGAGTTGTAGTGATCAGCGATCCCGCTCTTCTGAGACATGCTTTCAAGCAGTCCGTGTTCTCTGGTAGGCCGGATACTGGACTAACCAAATTACTTCAAGGCTATGGTAAGTAAATCCTTTATTTTTTGGAAATTTTTCTTTATTTTCGTATAATTTATCGCTTCATTTATCATCCGTTAAATATCAAATGCTTTAATACCTCAATTTTAAAGTTAAAAGTAATATTTCATCTTAATTTTTTTCTATAGAACGTAAATAATTTCTTCTTTACAGTTTATATTTTTAATCCTCTTCAAGCTTTTATAAAAAGGCTTTAAAGATTGTTTTAGGACAAAACACTTTCACCAATTTCGACATCCTCTGAAATTTTTTTCCCTAAAGTTTTTGCATTTAGTCTCTTAAAAATACTGAAAAACTGTTCTCTGTATTTTACAGGTATTATAAATTCAGGTGGAGCACTTTGGCATGAGCAGAGATCATTTCTACACAGTGTTCTTCGGGAATTTGGTGCTAAAAACATGGGACCAAATAAAGCCTCTCTGGAAAGGAATATACAGGTTAGTAGTTTTAAGCTTTACCTTCTATTAATACAGCCGTTAAGTTCTTTTTTTTTTTTCCAAAAAAATATTCATACCCTCAGGTTGTAGCATAAGCAAAAATAGCGTATAATACTTAATATTTTTTTACGTATTTAATATTTTCGAGAGAGTCTTAAATTAACTTATTTGACTTTGAATTCTTAGGTTATATGATATTTCGATATTGTACTAAATAATTTCTACTTTAAAATAATTATAGATCAAATCTTCTTATCACAATTTTCTAGTAAATTAAAATTATGTTTTAAGTCATGTAAAGCTTCAATATAAATTAATAATTGTTTAATTACATGCTTATAGTAGATTGCAAATGATAAATTGACTTAAATTTGTAACATTCCTTTTAGATTGTTTCAAGAATTTAAACTAATTTTTTTTACCAAAAAAAAAACATTATTGATGCGATGATATGATATGATGAATGACTTTAAGTAGTAGTAAAATAACTTATTTTATCTTTATTTATCTGTATGTTATGAACTTATTTATCTGTACGTGTTTCATTAATTTTTTAGAAAATATAACATTGGGCATGTATAATTTTGAAAATGATCGGAGTTGATGTAAAAAAAAAATTATCCATATGGAATTAATTTGTTCACACATCATATAATTAAAATCCCTTGTAATTTTTCCTATTTTCATTTATCATTAATGTCAAATAATCTTTCATGAAACAGAACCCAAAAATGTAATTGCAAGAAAGAGATCTAATGTCATCAAATCGTAGTATTTCATTTAGAATCTAATAATGCATAAATATAAAATTATATTTAACAAGCATAAGCCGATTATTCAAAGACAAATGAAACAATTAAATAAAGTTTTAGTTCGATTTTTTTTCCATTTTATTTTGAATGTTTCGCGTTCTCTGCTGGATTTTTGAACATGGTAATTCTATTTAATATGCATTTTCACAAATTATTTATCAGTCTGTTTGACTTTAGAAAAATTTTGACCTTATCCACAAAACGTTTTTCCATTATATTGCCTTATGAAAGATTTTGTTTTCTTTTTGTAATTGCTGAATTAGTATATCCACCCACCCCACCGTCATTTATGAATTACTTTAATTCTTAAAAATAATTTCCATCTTTTGCATATTTGCCAATGATTATCTTATTTAATTAAATTAATATACTGCCTAAAACAGCTGAATCATATTACAATAACAGTAATTTAATTCAGTAGTTTTCTTTTTATTCCGTACTCAAACTCGAAAATTTAAGATGTGCTCTCGAATGTTCTCATCCGAGTATATACCTGTGCTCGACGATTTCCGGTATTTTTTTTATCGCCCAGGCAATGGGGAAGAGGGGGGAGGAGTACTCGAACGAAAGGCTTCCGCAATGGGAGGATCGATGACAGAGTGATGAAGAGAGGGAAACGGGTCTCCGGGGAAAGAGGGGAAAGTGTTTCACTGGGTGGCCCACTGTTGGGAGTGAAGGCGGAAGGAACTAGATCAAGGACGATCGCAGGGTTCGTCGACCCCGCACGGCTCACCTTCTCTCAATGAATAGATTACCATGTTTAATGATTATTTTAATTGCTCTTTTGGCAATTGCATTGAGGTGGTCCGTTTGCGTAATGAATGCTGACCATGTGAACCAATTTCGAGAGGGCGTTTTTTTATTAGATAGAAACTTGCTTAATTAAGCAGGCGATTAACCAGTGTGGGTTAAATATTTCGATCGTTTCCACAGACAGAATGCATGTTATGTAATGTATCTCAATTTGCAAATCTAGATTCCATGTTGTTACAACGCTTTGGATTAAAGCGATAAATCAGCCTTTTGGCTTTAAAATATAAAGTGTCCTACTTCTAATCATGAAATGCAATTGACTAGAGAAGGAATGGAGGTTTTGGAATCTTTCGGAAGTAAATAAAGCCAATATAAAATGTAATAAATTAAACGCGAAATAAATGATTTAAGAAGCGTAAAGTACGTATGTAAACAGATTAATTCTTTTATTTCCTTTTCCCACATATTTAATGAGTGTTTCAAAAGTCTCGCTTTGGATAGTGATAATTCACTGATACATTAATAATAGTACAGACATTTTCCTTTCTTATTTCCCTCTCTCTTTTAAATATATTGTAACAACGCAATAATTTAATGAGACATGTTTCTATACATTTTGTATCGAGTTAAATTATCATTAACAGTGGAATTATTTCTGTTTAGACACAAGTATCTGAATTTCTCTCATCATTGTCCGAAACTGAAGGATCTCCCATCTACATACGCCCTACCTTAGCTAGAGCTGTGAGCAATGTGGTTGGATCCATGTTGATGAGTGTCACTTTTAAAGACGATGACGGTTTCAAAAGATTATTGTACCTTATTGAAGAAGGCTTCAAGCTTCTCACAGTGGCAGTTCCGGTCAATTTCATGCCTTTTTTAAGGTACATGCCGGTCGTTAGATATGCATACCGCAAAATTGAAAGTAACAAGAAAGAAACATCAGCTTATTTTGCTGAAATTGCTGAAAAACACAGGAGAACATTGGACCCGGAAAATATCAGAGATTTCGTCGATGCCTTCTTCGTCGAACAGCAAAGGGCGAAAACCCTGGACAAGGAGACTTACTTCTCAGGTGATCATTTTTATTGACTATTTGCTTTTAAAATGACTTCTTATATATATATATATATATATATATATATATATATATATATATATATATAATATATATATATATATTAAAATTAATGCAAACGATAAATTATTAAATTGAATATTATATCAGCTACTTGTAATTAAAATACAAGTAAACAATATAAATGTAATTAAAATTGATACAAAAATTGAAAAGTGGTCTGGTACGCCAAAAGTGCTCTAACTGAAACAATAGCCCTTTGAGTGGCTAAAAAAACTGTAACATTTCAAATAGATTAAATTTAATTAATAAACTGCATATTGTTAATTTTTACATGATATACATTTTTCTAGATTATTGATTTAATATATGATCTTAAATGAATACCTGCTTGACATATGACTTTTAAAAAGAATAAATTACACTTTGAAAAGCTTTTAACATTTATTTTAGAGAAACTAATATTTTTTTTTACTAAATTACGTAACTTTATTTATAGATGCACAACTCCACCAAGTTATGGGAGATGTCTTCAGTGCTGGTTTAGAAACCGTGACGTCGACTCTGGAATGGTCAGTTTTGTTTCTCATTACTCATAAAGAAGTACAAACTCGCGTTCAAGAAGAAATCGATCGAATAATAGGATCGGAAAGAAAACCTGAGCTTAAAGACCTGACTGAAATGCCATACACCGATGCGACTATTCATGAAGTTCTGCGCCGCGCCAATGTTATTGCCCTTGGGAACTCGCATGCCACCTTAGCGTAAGTGAGAAAATTTGATGACTACTGCGGCTGCAATAATCTGTAAAATAATAGGGATTTAGGATAAAGTAAATGTAATTATTCAATGTTTTCTTCTAAATATAACTTAAAAATCAATGTTGCCTCATTTAAATATTTTGTAACAATTTATTTACATATACATAAGGCTTAGTTTATTAAAATGCATTTTGTAGAATGCTATAGTTCATAAAGTTCTATCTTAGGTTAGAAATTATCAATCAATAATGAAAAGGAATTCTATTGTTATTTATCGTTTTATGAAAACTTCATATATCTATTTATATTATAAGTATAATGTAATGCTGTTGGAACAGATTTTATTCCGGCATTTCTATGAATAAGTACTTTCGTTATGTTGAAAACTAGTTTAATGGATGGTAATATTTTTGTTGTAATTAAATAACATTATCTAATTCTTATTTATTGTTTTCTTCTTTTAGTGACACTGAACTGGGTGGCTATTTCATTCCTAAAGACACTCATGTGTTACCTAACCTGTTTGCCATTCACATGGATCCTACTCTTTGGGATTCTCCTGAAGAATTCAATCCTGACCGTTTTCTAGTCAACGGACGCGTCGTGAAACCTTCATTTTTCATGCCTTTCTCAGTCGGTAAGTCAAAATAATTATAATTCGCTCCATATATTTATGTTACTTTTAGAATGAAACAGCAATTTTTTCAAATCTAAAAGTTGTCATATAGAAGGAATTTAACCAAGTATTTTTTTGGAGGGGGATTATGCTTGCTTTTCCCTGTCGCCCTCTATCGTTATACATTGACAATAAATATCCAAGAAATGAACAAATCATCTAACAACACCATACAAACATTATTGTTTAAATGTGTGTGTGTGTGTGAAATAGGTATTCTTGTAGTAATACCTGACTAATTTAAAACAATTCAGATCCTTGAATTTCATGATATTTTAAAAACTATAATTTTTAAAAAGTAGTCGGGTATTTTTAATTTAACAAGTTATTCGATTTTTTCTTTCTTTAATTATTCTTTCTTAAATTTTTTTTTCCTTTAAATGTACTTTAAAAAAATTGTCTTTTTTTATTGTTCTTTCTTTTAAAAAACTTTTTTTCCCATTGTTCTTTTTTATAGTTTTTATTAATTATTTATTTTGACGTTTCTTTAATTGTTCTTTCTTTTAAAAGGTCGAAGAACATGCGTTGGAGACAGTCTCACGAAAATGGAAGTGTTTTTGTTCCTAACAAGCCTTCTGCAACAATTTGAGCTACGAGTACCTGAAGGAGAAGATCCTCCTAGCCTAGTAGGAGAGACGCACGTTTCTGTCACTGCAAAGCCGTTTAAAGTTAGCGCAATTCCCCGAGAACTGAGCTCATGATTTTTTTTTTCGCCAAATCATTTCGCCAAATCTCATTCATTCAAGAACTATTATGGTCTTGGCTTCATTTCAATGATATAGACAATGTATTTGAATTTTGATAACCATATAATTTCTTATATTGGAAATACTTCGTATAATCGACTTTTTGAGATTAGTTTCATTTCTATTTGTCAGCCTTTATTGAAACGGGGAATGAGAATTAAATATTCTTTAATCAACAAATACATTACAAATTACAGAATGATGTTTACTTTCTTAAAATATTCAAATAACACTTTTGCATTTTTTACTGACTTCAAATGAATTTGAAAGAGAAAATAATTTATATCAACTGCTATTGGCATTTTTCAGTAATATATTATATCCTTCATATATCCCACCATCAAATTTTGTCATACCGTTAAAATAAACTCAATAAAACAATTGGAAATAATTTCTAGAGTCATTCGAGGTCATTAAGCGTAATTATAATCAAGACGAAGAAATCTTCCATGGAGTTTGAAATGCGCCTTTTACTACTTTTATATTTTTCTTGGCTCATATTACTAAAACATCATTTTGTACATATTAACATATTTTATACAGAATCAAAATAACTGTAACTCATTGTGTCAAATGTATGAATATTATTACTGTGCTAAATGTTCACTACGCTTGCATTATGTTATATAATAAGAATATTGCATGCACATATCAATTTTATGTCATTCCATATGCGTTTTTTGTAAATAAGAATTGTAGTTTTAATGAATACGTTTGATTGTTTATTGTCGTCAAAACGATTCTACATTTATCTCATTTATCTCTGATTAGCTTACTCGATTTATGTTATTGTGCTTTTTAAAAGCTTAGTGCACAATTTCTCCTGAATGTAGATGAAAAAATGAACTGTACGTAAAATCAAATTTTTCTTTAATACTTTATATTGGTTGATTGTTCTTCTGTATAAACTTACTTTCTCTTGTTCCGTCCTTTAGGTAGATTAAAAATATTTGAAAGTGTTTTTAAATACTCTTAATATATAATGCTCCTTTTTATTTAAACAAAGCGCTATAAACTAACATTTCATACATTTTATATATTCTACATCCCACCAGTGTATGTGAATCAAAACTTGTGTATGAAATAACCACAAATAGTACAAACTGAGCTTAATCGGCGTTCGGCGATATTATATTTTTAAGAAAATAAAAGGAAATGTTACATTTTGAAACGATTAAATAAATGTGATTTGAAAATATTCAAACTCAAAAACAATGTAAACGATATTTATAAATGTGTACTTTGATGATTTATTCTTCTAAGGATTAATGCTTTCTTGTAAAACGCATTTTTAAATAGTCATTTATACATTTTTCAATATTTTCTTATTGAATATTTCACCGCGATGAATTCTCTGAAAATTTTCTTTCAAATATTTTATCATCAAACGCCGATTTAAATAAGAAATAGTCTCGTTATTGAGATATATTTTTGTTTCTGTTGTATCAGCAGCAGATGCAGCTTTCATGTTCCTCGCAAGCAATGTGATACTCTTTAAAATGTAAATAAAAATTATTTTCCAATTATTATTTGAATCTCCTTTTCATTTCTTTTCATTAAAATAGACATACTTTTTTGAAAACATTTTTAACTAAATGTTCCAAAAACATATATTTATATAAGATTTGATTTAAAAAAAAAACTTATGACATTTGAGTTATAGCAAAATTTTAAAAAATAAAAATATTTTCTTTTAAAAAAAACAATCTATTTCAATATATTTTTTTGTACTTTTTTTAGAATTAAATTAAATATGTGTAAATAAATGCATTCTAAAATACTATAATTTAAGATGAAAAGTAAAATCTGTATACACGCAACTTCTCAATATACAATGATATCCACTAATTGTAAACTTATTTTATGTAATTGAAAAAATATATAATTTTTTTCTTCCTCAGGAAATAAGATACGAATACAGAAATTTCCCTCCTTACACTTAAATTAATTACGTAACTTAGAAATGTAATGCATGTATTGCAAAGTAAAGATTACAAATGCATACAAACAGATTATTCTCTTTCATAACCAGTAATATCGATTAAATTCAGTACAAGATGATATCTATTTGTTTCTTTTAAATGTTGAACAATTTTTCTTTTAATTTTATATAAATTTGTAACATTCACTGAGTGTGATAGTTAAGAATTATGTGCAAATGAGTTCAAATAAGTCGCGCATCAGTTTCCCAGAGAACTTTCATTGATGTTGTATTTAGAATTTATTATATGCAAAAGTTTTAAGATTTGTTATTCATTAATTCTAACATGTGAGATAAAAAATATTTTAAATAAATCCTAGATCATTTTTATTACGGAATGCTTTTGTAACTTCTGTTTGCAATGAAAATACTAATTTTTTCCATTGTTAAAAATATTGTAAATTGTTTAACATTTAAATTCTTAAATAATAATATGTTAATTTCGTACATTTAAAAATCAAATTTGGATAAAATATAAATTAATCTTCGTTACTAACATTAACTTATGTTAGTATGAAATTCAATATATGGTGCACTTTCTGTTTTAATATTAGCTGAATCACAAAGTTAGTTTGAAGAAAGAAATTTCCTTACAAACAAAATTTATTGCTTATTCCCTCGTATTAATTATTATATAACTCTCCTTACATCGAATAAGTGTATTTTAATTTTGTCAGTCACCTATAATTAATAACCTAGTGTTTTACGAAAATCTGAATTCCCTTCGTTGTATATCATGAAAATATAACTAATAACACTATTCCTCAAGATTTTCTCTTTTTAAAAAAATTTGAGAATTTTAACTGCATTTAATGAGTAGAAAACTATTGTGAACATTTTTGAAGCATTGTAAAAATGAAATTTTTAAAAGTATTAAAGTACTTCGTATAATGTGTTTTACATATTTGTACGAAATTATGAGAAATTTCTTACTTTATAGTTAACGGATTTAATTTAAGTATTTAAATTTACTTTATTATAAAAAAATATATATAAATAAGCAAGTAGACCTACGATTCCCTCTCCCCCCCCCCAAAAAAAAAGCCGTTTGATTGGATAATTTAAGTTGAAATTCTTACAAAAAAACATACGGTTTAATTGGTTGTTTATTTACGTAGCACACTGAAGAAACACGAGACGACGGACCTCGTAATTTTGAACCTCTGTCAAGTGACGAGAACAGCAACTACGCTGGCACCTTCCTCTCTGAGCTTCCGAAAATTCAAGGCCTCGATTAGGAAGTATTATGGTAACTGTCCACCACATTTTATGATCGCTAAAAATTCACCAAAATAATTTTATTTATTAAAATGCACTCACAAGACTTCCCCCCACACACACATCTGGACAAATTTTCAAATAACTTCTATTAAAAGGCTACATGAATACTTCTATGTCTTATATTTTGTAATTAATGCTAACTATTCAAGGAATTTCGATAAAATAGCGTTTGCAATTTGATTATTTACGGAGCATTTTGGTGTTTAATCATAGTTTCTCAAATTTTGGATCACAAATTCATCTGAAGCTGTATGACTAACTAATTAAATCATAGAACGTTTGCTAAAAATAAGAAGTTTCGGAGTAATTTTAATAGTACATTTAAGCTCTCAAGTAAATACGAATTATTTAGAAAAAAAAGTATTTCTTATAATATGCAATCAAAATAGCAACCGCAGTTTTAAGTCGTGATGTAACTTTTTGTAATATATAGTTACCTTATTCGATTTTGAATTTTAAAATTTACATATTATAAATTAGAGTATTAAGAGATAAAGTTTAATAATACTTGTATAACACAATGACTTATAACATATAAAAATAAATCGAAAATATAGAACAACATATGAATATATGTTACATTACGTTATTAATGTAGTATAACGTTGTGGTAAAGAAAAGGCCGTAATTGTGAGTCAAATAGTACAAAAGGAAAGTAAAGGGGTAAAATAGATTGTTGTAATCTCTTTTTCAAAAATTAAATCATGTACACGTTTCGCTGAAAACAACACCTGAGGTGGCACCGCACTCTTCAAACTTCCACTCCCTCCCACGTGAGGACATTAACAGATTTAAAGCGTATTAGCTCGATACACGGCGAATCTTAAGAGGAACCAAGACCCGAGCACATGACTCAATGGGAACATCACCGGCCATGATCTCGCGTCCTATATCACATGGCTAACGTGGCCCTAAAACATTAAGCCAAGACTTAATTATTGCTCCGAAGCTGTGCTACTCATGTAAAATAGAATGAAATAATAGCAAGCTTTCAACATTTTGATGTAATAGAAACAGCAGAAAAAAAGTACAAGTTTTTATTAGTGGTATATCTTTAAAGTAAGAGAAATTTGTGCGTTAGAACTTTCTCCAATATTCTTCTATTGGTATTAATTTAATTGTGCTTTATTGAAGATAATTTTTATTGAATATTAATAATCAAATAATCTACCTAACATTATCAAGCAAATACTTTTGATTTTCAAACAATTTTTAATGGTTTCTTTATTCCTGGAGAACGTATAGTTTGGTTACCTTTCAAAATTTCAAAGCATGAGGTCAATCAATAGTTCTCAGGGAATTGATTCAATGGATGCCTTAACTTCTTGTTTTAAATACTTTTTTTTTCTTTCAGAACTCAATTCAAATTAGGGTTAGGGACGACCGTGCTTCTTCTCAATGGATTTAATGATATGAATTTATAATGCTCAATTTACTCTGCGTCGTTTCATTTATTTTTAACATTTCGTCAGTCCCGAGTGTTTTCAAAATTTTTATTTCGACTCGGAATACGATACTTTTTTCAAGTCTTCAAAATATTAATCGTCATAATTTGCTTAAATTTTAATCAGTGTTGTCAAAAATAGAATTATTATCTCTTTTGACTATTCCTATAATTTTTCATGATAGCTAGAGAATATTTTGTTTAATATGATACTGCCTGTAATTTCATTTAAAAATAAATAAATAATAAGCCAAAGACACTTGACTTATTTAGAACAAATACCAGTAACACAGACTGAGATAAGTTTCAATAAAAGGAGTAGAAAAGTCACAGGAAGTTTTAACCGTATTATAATCTACAGAAAGAGAAATAACACAACAATTTCAGCCCGACAGTACCCGATACTATTAAGCCAATCCAATATTTTTTTAAATATCATATAAAATAACATTTTAATTGACTCGTTTTCCATTAATCTATTTTCTAAAAGGCAACATTTCAGCAGAATGTTTTTCATTTCTTATTGATAATGAATAGCAGAACCTGAAATGCCCTGAGTAGAGTACCTTGAAACATGCGGGCTCCTGACGTTCCAAAACTGCATTTAAGTAACAATCTAAAACAATGAACGAGTGCTGTTTTCGAATAAATCTCTTTTGATGAATGTTTGAAGAGGAAATGGTGAGAGAATCTTTCACTCTCAAACATTCTTTAGACATATTTCGAAGGATCATGAATCGAAATATTACAATAAAAAGCACGATAGATTATTTTTATTATTTATTTAATTTTACTTATTTATTTATTTATTTGCATTTTGTACTTTTGTCAGCTTTTTGCATGTCTTGTCTTGATATGCATCGGTTAAACTTCTTAAAGAATTTTCCTCTACAAAATATGCAAATAAAGTTTTATCTAGAAATGAAATCAATGAACAAATTTTGAAGATGAAATGCAAATAGAAGAATGTTTTTATAGTTGAATTTTATTTTCAAACATAAATCCTAATTTGTTATCACTACCAACACTAAACGGAAACTAAGCCTGTAGTACAAAAAAGGCAAAATAAAAAACATTTAGAAATCTAAATGATTAAAATTGCTTTCTAAAAGTTACATTTTAGAAAAATTAGCAAAATTTCTTAAAATACGAATAATTTAATAATATGATTTTATATGGATTCAACTATATTTTCTTAATGTCTGAAGTAATGCCCAAATATGCTCAAACAGCTATTTAATGATTACAAAGTGAAAAGTTTGCGAAGTAGAAAGATAGCCAATTTTGAAACTATTTCAACGTGTAGTTGATGACAATGAAATATTTATGATCTTTCATAATGATTTTATAATCAAATAAATCAATTTGCAGTACAAAATAAGAGCCGTGATTGAAAAAAGAATACTCAGAGAATGTCTGTAATGACAAACAAAACGGATTAATGATTGTTTTCTTCGAAAAATGAGATTCTAAAGGTCTCACTGTGATTGATGACAATTTATTGAGCAATGGTTGATGACATTTCTCGATAGACGTTCAACAGTTCTAGTTTTAAATATAATTAATGTTTCACTCACATTTACATAGGATAAAAACATGATTAGGAAGCAAGATTAGCGTTATACGAGAAAATATCCAAATCCATATTCTTCACAACTAATTATAACGAATCTTTTTAATGGTTATATAAAAAGGATAATTCAAACGAGCTTTTAAAAGCACGTGTAACTCGGAAGTGATCTAAATGTGTATTTAAAAAGCTTTCTTAATGCATGAAAATATGGAAACTTGAATTAAGCTTAATCATTAATTTCAGAAATAAGAATTAAATATTTTTTAAAAAAAAAACATGAATAAAATGTCTCAGATACTAAACAGTAAACAGGACTGGTTTTCTTTCATATTCAAGCTTCTCCTGTCAAGAAATCATCCTAAATCCATAATCCTTCTCAAAAAGAGGAATGAGGGGGAGATAAAAAAAAATTGCATTTTTAAAATCTCTACATATATCTAGTTAAATCTTGCAATTCTTCCTTTTTAATAATATTTAACTATCACGAAAAGTACCATACAAAAATATTTCGAGTTAATGTTTGTTTCGTATTCACACATAAAACAAACAATAATGTCCAAACTGAAATGTCTTGAAGAAATTAAATTCAGATTCAAATTTCTAATACATTATATACAATTGCTCAGAATTAATATTTAGGATATAACTGCTATTCATTTATTATTCTTTTAATGTGTATGAAAGAAGTATTTATATAATTCTGTATAATATTTTTTATTATACTTATTTTTTTTTCTATATAACTTACTAATTTTCATCGTAATTTTATTTTACACATAAATATATATACTACATGTACGCATAACAAAATAGATCCTTAAGAGAGGATAGATATCTGAGGAGTCTATGGTTCTCCAAGTTTTGCAAATGGGTTCAAGGAGAGAATTGCAAAGGCTATTAACCCTTACTTTAAGTGTTCTGCTTTGAATCCAGTATCAGTACTACTTTAGGTACCGATTGCCTTGCATTATGTGATTGCAGGAAAGTAGACGACAAATAAAAATTTACAAGATACCCCTTCTTTATTGTTGCTATACTGTACACTGACTGTTCTCCGTGTTTTCTGACTAAATGAACGGGAGCCTCTGACCCCAGTACAATTACCGTACTGGTCTTAACAACATAACTCTTTGATATCGATTTCACTGGCGACAAACGATTGATCTACTGATACTACGAGTCGGAGGAATGTCTACTCTTATTGTTTATCTTTTAGTTACCCCATTATTCTTTTATCGATTGGCGTCATTCAGATAAAGTTGTCTACTCATTTTTCTAAGGATTGGTCTTAGAATTAGTCCTTTTACTTTGATACCAGTGATGACTCTGAATACTTTTGAGAGCTTTACCTTTTCAGCCGTCCTGTAATTTTTAGCTGCTGGGTATTGTCCAGAAAACGCTATTTACTCATATTTAGACTTAAGGCTTCCGTCCACCCGCCATTTTGATTTCGTGAACGTAATGTTAATCCTATAGAATTTCGACTGCCATCCCCTCAAATCTTTACTATTTTATCTGTTTGATTCCGAAAAAGTTCATCGGAAAAATTAGAAAATAATAAAGGTTTCTGCAGAATTACGTTTTTCATCCGATTTTTAAAAATATTTTTATCCCCATTTTAATTATTCCTTCGTGGGTTGTTCGGTCTTTAAAAAAATGTTCTAAAATATTTTCAAGAATCAGAGGGAAAATGCAATTCCACAAAAAAAAAAATTTCATTATTTTTTTGCTCTCTCGGATGTATTTTGTTGCATTCAAATAGATAAAATAGTAAAGATTTGAGTACGGTTGTAGAAATTCCTTAAGATTAGCATACAGTTCACAAAATCAAAATGCCGGTAAACGGGAGCCTAAAGCGTTTGAGAATTTATCTTTACTTTTTTTTGCCGATTTCATAGACGACAAAAGATGGCTTGGTTGATGCTCAGTCGTGGTTTTTTTTTTTTTTTTTTTTTTTTTTTGACCTGTCAGTGAAACACTCATCGAGTGACGTCATTTAGGTTAATCATTCTTTAAAAAATTCAGTTACTCGAAATTTTCTCGGAATTAGGTAAAGCACAAATACGAGTTTCGTTGCAGATCGTTTTTATTCAAGCAGTTTCCGGGTAAAAATGTTGTGAGGAATGCAATTTATAGCAATAATAATTCTACGGAAGGTTCATTGTATATTCACATCTAAGAATAAGTGTGTTTTCAACATTATACTCGTATGATAATTTTTCATTTTGAATGATTCACAAATAGAAAAATGGAAGAAAAAAATATTCGCCGTCCCTTAGTAACTGACATTTATGCTTTATTTCGCATGCGAATAAGCAACTTAAAGTTTCTTTATTTTCACGGTTAATTAAAATATTTTTGTAAATTACGCATTTTCTTAAAAATATAGTTCCACCAGTTTGATTCTGGATTGATGTCCATACCTCTAATTGTAGTTTCATTGAGATTTTGATTGAAACATTCAACTTAAATAAAATGTGTTTTAGCTACAAATGAAATGCCCTGGTCTCGTTAGTCGTGATATGTTCCGTAAATGGCACTTATTGTTCAATCACCAAGTGATAGTCAAATTAACAGAAGGTTAAATCTTTCATTCAATATTTATTCTTCTTCGTATAATAATATAATCAACACTCAAGATCTTTATCGTGTAAGCAGAGCAATATCTCACACATTTATAGTAATTCTGAATGATCTCATTTTTAAGTTGAGTTGTTAGAATCGACCATGTCTTAGAATTCTCATAAGGATAATTAAAGGGAAATACTTGTACTAATTGTTTATATATTTATAATCACATATGTAAGTAAACTATTGAGTAAAGATAAGAATATTTTTTTTTTTGAAAAAGCTGAGTAGTGTATACAATATAACTTTGAAGGATATAAAAGGAAGAAAATAATTTGTTTTTTAAAATAAAAATTTGAATAATAACAATATAAACAAATAGTAAAACTGACATTGTTATCATTTAACATTACTGTAAAATATTTAAAAGTATATTTTTAAATATATTTCTTGTAACTGAAAACGGCCAGGATGCTCTCAATGTGATCAAATTCTCCATTTTCATTGAATATAATTGTAATTTTATTAATAAACTTTTACATTCACCGTTGTCCAAGAATATAGCTTGAATGTTTTTCAAAATAAGACTTTGTGTGCGTGCGTGCTCTTCTGTAATTAAAATATAATCTAGAGTTAAAATATTTAATTAAATTGTATGAGAGAAGAGAAATATATTTAGTAATAAAAAATTTCATACATTGATGAAAAGGCCTAGTGTGGAATAAGATCAGGTTTAACTTAGATATGTTAGTTAATGTTTGCTAATTGTAAGGAATTTCTATTTCATCCTCGCATTACATTTTCCCAGGAAAACCCACAAACGAATCGTTAAAATCTGGGTAGAAATATTTTTCAAAGTCGGAGGAAAATGTAATTCCACTGAAACCATCATTATATTTTGTCCTTTCAAATGCACTTAACTGCATCCAAATAATAAAATAGTAAAAATTTGAGGACGGAAGTAAAAATTCCATAGGATTAACATTGCGTTTCTGAAATCAAAATGGCCTGAGACGGAAGTTTTAAGGCATTAAAAGAAGCTAATATAAAACCCGATATATCAGTTTGGGCTTTCTTCATACAAATACGTAATCATGCCTCTTTGAAAATTGGAACAAATGATAATATTTAAATCTTCTAAATTTATTGGGTAAATTTTCAAAATTTAGATATTTGGAGAATCATGTAAATATTCTTGACCAAAATTATTCATAAAACAGCAATTCATTCAAATACACTCATGAACAAAAAAAAAAAAAAAATTAGCGCACCAAGAAGGAGTCATCAAAATGAAACGAAATTTTACATACATAATGACTACTTTGATATATGTAAATGATTAGAAAATCAAAGAAAAAGGATCATTTATTTCGGAGAAAAAGGCAAACGAACGAAGGATTTAATACCCTGTTGAACCTCCTGTGGCGCGAATGCACGATGCGATACGATCGAGCATTGAGGCATACATGTTCTGTATGATGTCTTGAAACATTTCGCTCCATATTTGCTGTAACCTTGCCTCTAGTTCGTTCAAACTCGTGGGAGCCCAACTCGCCGTCCCAAATGATCCCAGATATGCTCGATTGGAGACAAATCTGGAGATTGGACAGGCCAAGAAAGGGTAGTAACAGTGCGGAGACAGTCTTGTGACACCTTTGCCGTGTGAGGCCGAGCATTGTCTTGTTGAAAAATGGCTCCTGAGAGCCGTTGCATGAATGGCAACACATGTGGATGCAGGATATCATGGACTGTCATGGTGCCAAGGATCAATACTAGGGGTGACCATGTATTGTAGGCAATGGCACCCCATACCATCACACCGGATGTGGGAGCGGTGTGTCGCTGTAAAGCAAAGGCAGGATTGAGGCGTTCACCACGGGATCTCCACACACGAACACGATTGTCCTCACTGCTGAGATTGAATCCGGATTCGTCACTAAAGACGACCTGGTTCCATTCCGCTGCAGTCCAGTTCCCTCTTCAGCGGCACCACTCCAATCGGAAGCGTCAATGGGTGGGAGTCAAGGGCAGCACACGTAATGGGCGCCACGATCTCAAATGTCCTTCAGCCAGACGCCTTCGTATGGTTCGAGAAGTCACAGGGGGCCCTAGTAAAGATGCTACCTGTGCCTGGATGACGGACGATGAAGCAGTTGGCTGTACGCGTGCATTTCTTACGATGTGGCGGTCTTCTCGACGACTGGTATGCCGAGGGCGTCCTGAGCCTGGTATTCGTGTAAATGACATCTCTCGGATCCACTGGTCCCAACACCTCTTCACAACGCAATTATAGCAGCCTAATTGACGAGCTACTCGCCTAGCTGACCACTCAGCTTCCATCAGGCCGATGATTCTCCCCCTCTCAAATTGCGACAGCTGCTCATATTGTCTTCGAAAACAGCGTAATGGCATATCTACCTCAGCTTTTCCTTTGTAAGCGATTCAGCACACTCAAACAAGCTTTGGTTACCTGTTTTATACTCCACGGAGAACGACATTAAAAGTCCTCTACCGGCTATACATAATGCGCAATCACGCTGCATTTCTAATCATTTGCATATCTCCCCTACATGTGCCTTCATGCCAAGTTTCGTTACGATCCCGCAATTATTTCTTTTTGCGCTAATTTTTTTGTCCATGAGTGTACTTTATTATATTAAAGTATTTTTATTTTATTTTGTTATTCAATTAATACAAAACACACGTCAGCAGAATATTTACAGATATTGAAGTACGGAAATCGTAAAACTGCTTCAATTTAAAAGAGAGAAAAGAAAATATTTTTTTTTCGAACGAGTGTTTTTACTTTATTTCCACATTTCGCTCGCAAGCCAAAGTTTTTCTAAATATTTATACAAATTTTATGGATATTCATCAGTATATGTATACTTCAGCTTAAAAGCGGAAGACATTGAAAGATAGCCAGTACATTCTTAACAGTTTACTCATCCTTCAAAGAACATTTCTCTTCAACCGCAAGTGGAATGTGAGGCCGTAAATTGGACAGAAAGTGTGATAAGGATTCTAACTGTCGTCAAAGGCAGACTGCCTTCTATGTTTACATAATTCTTATTTATAATTGACATTTGGCTAGAACTCTGTTTTATGACTTCCAGCACAGTGATAAGACTTGCGATGTGTTTATACAATGCCATTTTTTTTCTTCTGAAAATGATTAACACAACAAATATTCAGAAATAGTAACTTACCAAATAAGCAATAAAAAGCTGATGTTTATTAATTTCAATAGATGGTTCGTGGAATTAGATGGTCGGAAAGAGTATTGGAATAAATACTCAATTTTTTTTTTAAAAAAATGTGCTTGTACTTTACGAACAATTACAAATGATTAATTAAAATTGTAAAATTGCAATTGTATTTAAAACTGAATAACAGAGTGATATGTTCTTTCATCTCATAAATTAATATGACCAGATTTTAACATTCGTAAAGCAGGACACCATTGACAAGAGAGAAGGCGTTCTTGATTAAAAATTTGGTCTATACTGAACGAGAAAAATTTAGAAAGCAAAAGTAGTATTTTAATATATTTTATTTATTTCACCATAAGTACAATTCACAAATAAAATACATTGAAAAATTATGTTACGTATTATTTTATTCTTTCGCATATTTCTCATTTGAGTTAATTTTTTTAGTAGATTGTTGTCATTGCTTACAATTTCATGAAATTTTTCACACGAATTTGTCAAATTATGTTTCACAGAAAAAATGGCTTTCAAAGTCTCAACACTTAAGGTATACGAACACGTTGAAATGGTCATTTTTCGAAAAAAATCCCATTTTCAGTTTTTTGTTTTCTTGAATAAAGCATTTATTTAGCTTTATAAAACTGTTTTTATTTTGTTTCTACGTCACTTAAAAGCCAAGACATTAAAGAATTAGTAAAGCTCAAAAAACCGGATGTGGGTATTTAAATGACTGGAAGTCAGCATTTAAATGCCCTTTAAAGATGTCAAACAGAATTAAAATACCATATTTATTTTTAATATAAATTTAGAAAACATTTGATGCAATATTTAAAATAATTAAGCATTGTGCTAGTGTCTGACGACGTAGAATTTAAGGAAATCTGGCAATAATTGTTTTATTTACATACAGCTTGATTACATACAGTTTATTTACATACAGTTTTATTTACATACAGCTTATTTGCTTGTGTAGTTGCATAACAAAACTTATTACTTTTTATTTGAAACAATACTGAATTTTCTTTCTGGTATTAGTATTTTTACAGCTATGGGAAATAACAGAAATAAAAGTTATTCTCGTAAAAGACAGTTCAAAGGAAATAGGTACTCTAATAAAGTTCCAGTTCCAGAGAATGAAAAAATTAGTAAAGATGTAGATATTTCAACTGCCAGTGATGAATTCTTTCAAACCTTCAGATGTTACTGAAAATGATGAAAAAAATGTTATTTTTAACTTAGGAATTTTCAGTCATGTAATTTCTTTATTATGTTGTCCTGTATGTTTTAAAAGAAGTATTAATGTAATGCAAGAATCTGTTTTTGGATTAGCCATGAACATGACTTTAAAATGTGAAAACTGTGACTATTCCTTCTCTTTTTGTTCATCTGATAAAATAAACAAATTGTATAATATTAATCTTGCATTTGTTTTTGGTATGAGAGTCATTGGCAAAGGATATTCCGCTGCCAAAAAACTTTGTTCCGTCATCAATATAAATGTTCCTTCAAAGACAGCATTTGGTTTCCTTGAGAAAAAACTTGAAGTTGCTGCTAGCTACGTAGCGTGTAATACTATGAATGAAGCTGCTTTGGAAATTAGAGGTAATGAAAATGATTCTGAATTATCTCAATGTGGTGTGTCGGTTGATGGAACTTGGCAACGCAGAGGATATTCATCCTTGAATGGATGTGTCTCTGTTATTTCAATAGATACAGGGAAGGTATTAGACATTGAATTCATGTCTAAAGTATGTAGACTTTGCGATTCAAAAAATGAAGGATTAAACACCATTCATAACTGTGCAAAGCATACAGGATCATCTGGTGCTATGGAACCTGTTGGCGTATATCGCCTTTTTGAACGTTCGGTTGAAATGAGGAAATTACAATATGTAAGCTTTTTTGGAGATGGTGACTCCAAAGCGTATGATGCTGTGAAAAATATTTATGGCCAGAATACCGTTACAAAATATGAATGTATAGGACATATACAAAAACGTGTTGGAACAAGATTAAGAAAATTGAAATCAACACGAAAAGGGCTTGGAGGACGGGGAAAACTGACAGATGCCTTCATCGATAAGTTGCAAAATTATTATGGCATAGCTATCCGTGACAATGTGAATAATTTAGAAGGTATGCAACGTGCAGTAATTGCAGCATTTTTTCACTGTTGTTCAAATACAAAACAACCAATGCACGGCCAATGCCCTGTTGGACCGGATAGCTGGTGCAAATATCAACGAGCTGTATCACTCAATAAACAAATCTATAAGGACAAGTCTAAAGGACTTCCACAAAATCTGGTTAACATTATAAAACCAATATATATGAAATTATGCGACAAAAGCCTATTGGAGAAATGCTTACCAGGAAAAACTCAAAATGCAAATGAGTGCTTCAATGGAATTTTGTGGAAATTCATTCCAAAAGTCGTCTTTGTTGCATTACCAACACTGCGATTAGGGGGATATATGACAGTAATTCAATTTAATAAGGGATTTCAAGGATTATTGGGTGTATTGAAACATTTCAATGTGCCTATTGGTGCATTTACATTAAAAGGTTTTGCAGAACTAGATGAAGTTCGAGTCACAGAATCTAAACGACATTCTTTTTCAACGGTAAAAGTTGCCAGAAAAAAAAATAGGTTAGCTAAAAAGAAAAAAATGGTTAAAAATGAGCAAAGAGAAGGTGTCAGCTATAAAACTGGTGAATTTTAAGTAAGTGATTGTGTGTATATAGAAAATATATGATAAATTGTACTAAAAATGCATTTTTCTCAAAATCAGTTTTTTCGCATATATTGAAAATTCCAAAAATGATAACTCAAAATATTACTGATAATTTCTTTGAAACTTGGTATTATCTTCTCTCATAATGTTGTCTAGGGCTTGGTCTGAAATAATGTTCATAATAAGAATATTTTTAAAATTATGGTCTATTATTCGTATAACAACGTTGTAAAATATGGTAAATTTCTTGTAATAGCTCTTCGACTGGCTCTGAAATTTTTATTTATTTAAATAGCCATAATATTTTAGACCCAGCCCTAGGTACTTGTATAAGGTTTATTTTGATACTAAATTTACATAAATTAGGTGAATACATTTTCATGTAGCATTTTTGAAAATTTTCTAAAATTTCTTCAAAATTCTCTATAAATTTGCTAATTTTGTGAAGCTTAAGTAATTTATTGCAAATATCAGTTTAACATACCTTATTTACATTGAAACTGAAGTTAAAAAGGGTATAAATTTTTCTCTAAATAATGTTTTTTAAAAAAAGTACTCCGAACGTGTTCGTGTACCTTAATTGTGATTCTTCTGATGTCAACTCTTTATTTGCCGAAGAAAAAATGCGTTCAGTCGCACCATTAGTGCCTCGTAGGAACAACACATATTTCACAATTTTTAGAGCATTATTGTATGGAACATGGTTTGTTTCAAAATAATTAAATATTTCTAACCATTCATAAATCCTCTATTGTGATTTATGCTGAAGCCCAAGATTAAACTTTTTCCTATAATTATATTTTTTTAATAATGCTATCTCATTAAAAAGATCATTTCCGGGGTTATTACTATATGGGAAATTTTGAGTAATATGATTGAATGATTTTTGCACATTATTCCAATTAAGTTCTTGTTTTAATGTAACCCAACTAAAATGTTCAATATCATTGTAATGTACAGTCCACTCTTCTAAATAATATAAGCAGTTGCTATAGAACTTTTTAACATGATTCGTGATATCTACAAGATTTATTTGCACCTTGTTCTTCTCGCTGACTTATATTATTATGGATAGTTAACGGAAGAAAAATGTTTTCTAACCGCTTTTGACTCTGAAATTTTAAATTTTATCTTCATTTGCTACTTCGAGTACCGAAATTTTGTCACCTTCAATAACTTTTATAGCATTTTGAAAAAGAACTGTTTGTGTGTGTATAAACTCTAGCCAAATTTTTGAGGATTCTTTTCCAAAAAACTCTTCTAGAATTCTAGGACATTTATCCTGCGATAGAAAGTAGGATTTCAAAGAATCGTATAATTTCAAAATTCATTCCACAGCTGGCTAAAGAGCTAACCAGCGCGTTTTACTGTATTTTAGTGTTTTCTGATATTCGACTTCCGCAGTTTCTTAAAATTCTTTCAGCATTTCAACATGCACAGTGTATATATAGAAATAAGAATATATTTTAATAACAATATTTTCCACATCAACGGGCAACAAATCAGCAGCTGTTTGAATGGTTGCTGAACGCTTCACAGCCTACACATACCAATAATGTTTTGATTAAGGTTTTCGTTTAATTTATAATTTCGCTTTTCCTTCAAAATTTGCTTTTATGTTGGCTGCACAGTATGCAATCATTTTGAGTTTTAAATTGTTTTTCTCCAGAATATTAATAATGGTACAGAAAATTATTTCAGAAGTTTCGCTAGGCAAAGAAACGAAATCTAAAATTCCAATATTTATTACAGTTTCGGAATCAAAAAATAATAATAATGGTTGGAAATAACTTTGTATACTTAATATTAGATGCGTCAGAATATATGGATATAAAATTAATTTTTACTAGACTTTTGTTCAGTTCCGAAAATGTTTGTGGGGAAAGCACATTACACACAATTGTCTCGTATTTTGTTCTAGCACAGGCGAATTTTTTGTCGAATAACTTTTTGATAACTTGTGATGTACAGTTCATGGATCAGAAGGAATGATTAAGATTAATATTATGAAAAGATACAAGTCCTTCTGCTAATCCTAGTTTCTTTTCTTCGTCTCCATAAGTCGTTTTTCTAAAAAATTCCTGTATTTCGGAGGAAGATGCAGCAGTATTTAAATATCTGATATGTTTCTGTGTTCGCCAAGTGCTTTGAAATATCTTTCCTCCCACTGTGAAAAATAGAAAATTCACCATTACATTTCTCACATTTCACAATGTAATCGCTTTTGATTTTTTTAAATAAAAAGAAATTCACTTCTTAGATGATCGTTGAATTTGCATCCTCTTTTCTTACTCATTATGTTAAAAATCAAAATTTTTTTTTTAATTATGTTATACATTATGAAATACATATTGCTTAAAAACACTATAAGTAGGTACATACATAATTACATGAACATATTAATATGTTAGTTTATAAATTAAATTAATTTGATTGTTATAAAGCAACTATATCTTAAAAATTATTTTAATTTAATCCTCTATTTCTTTCCAAAAAAATAACAATACTAATTTGTATCATTTTTTCTTTGAATTTTCCGTAGCGTAAATTACAAGTGTCATTTTCAAGGCTGTCGCTAGACTTTTTGCCATCACTGAAAAATATAAATAATACGAGTACTGTCTGCTAAATTCAAGAAATTTTATGTATTTATGAAATAAATAAATTACAAAAATCATCTGAATAGTTGATTTTCTGACATCACTTGCTTAACTAGCACTAGCACGCAGTACGGTGTGTTAGACAGAGACAGTTACAGATAGTATGAGAGACAGTTACAAAACTCAATATGCGAAGGCGTTACTTCGTGGACGACCAACAAACTCCTCAAACCCTGACTCTTCTCCTCCCTAAAATTCAACCCCGTTTCCAATTTTTGTATAAGATGTAATTCCTTTTCAATAATGTTCCAAATAATGCTAGATCGCTAACGAAACATGTCGCCACAAGAATAAAATCTGTGGAAGGGTACAAGTGTTCCCTCTTCATTTTACAGCTACAAAATGTTTTCGTAGCTGCCAATGCCACAAAATGCCGCTGTTCATTAAGTGGTCATCGAATTCTAGCAACTGATCAAGGCGAACTTTTATAAGCAGTTCCTGATAATCAGTTCTCAACAATTATTTTTATTATTTAAGTTTATCATTATAGAATTTACAACAATAATATAAAACTCATATCCTGGTGAAATAGCTACATGGAAGCCGAAAACCGTATATTCCCTTCCCGTTCTCCTACTGTTGCCTAGCTTGTCGTACATTCTTTCTAAAAATCGGGACTTTCTTAAAATCCCGCGGGATGCGAGATAAATTGTTAAAAACGTCTGGTCATCTAATCTTAGATACAACAGTATTTTTTTTTTAAATAATGAAAAAAAAAAGTTGTTTTACTCGCACGTGTTCATTTAACATAATTTTCCTCGGGTTTAAATCATTAGCATTTACCTCTGCAAAATCACATTAGCATAGTTGTTACACAGCTTCAATATTAGTTGAATTTCGTGTTTATTTTTGTTATCACTCAATTTTTAACGACATCACTTATAGAAACAAATCTTCATTTGTTACGTATTGAAACGCGTTACGTGTTTCTGAATTAGTTATTTAAACCTAGAAACTCACTAAATACTTGTTGTTCAATATTTTAAAGCATAATGCGACTTCTTACTCAGATTACTCATAAAATCAATTGACCTTGACTGTGAGTTTAAATCGCAATTGGCAGTGATATTTTGCGTTATAAATTTCTTACAGGGTGCCTAACATAATATAGAGCACAACTATTGCCAAGAGTTTAATGTATTGATAGGAAATCGAATGTCTTTTAATAAATTATTTGACATTCTAAACTCACCATTTCAAGAGATTTTAAATTCTGCATTTCAGTCGTCAGACACCATTTTGAAGTTTAAACAAGGTCTGTCGTACCCAAAAGAATTTATGAGCAGCTTTGGAAACACATTTTATTCCGACCTGTCACGTTATAAGTATAGGTGTAGGTGAAAGAGGAAGGGTGCACGCGCGCGTGCTTGTGGTAGGGGATGAATTCGATTTATCACTCTTTTTAATTTTGTCTCTTTCAACGCCATTCAAAATTCTTACATTAAAAATACGACAACTTTCATCTCTCGAGCTGCGGAAAGCGACTAATTCTCCCCAGCCATATTCGAGAAATCGAGAACATTTTGCAATAAATTAAGAGAAGTTATATTGTATTGAATTAAATGTATTTGTACGAAATATAATTTAAAAAATTGTCCTGAACTTCCTACACAAGGCTCGTTCTAAATTATTAGCGACCAAAAGACACGGAGCAGTTCGTCTACCTGGAACAATATGCTTCTTTGGTCAAACATATATCAGGCATGCTACAGACAGACTAGCTGCTGCTATTTTGCATGATCCGCGTGTTACATTCCCTCCCTGTAGGTATGTTGATTCCATTGATGCAGGTTGTATGACCATTCTGCAGGTATGTTGATTCGATATATATTGCGTAACTCCAACTCCCGTATGACGGCCGAGGAGTTTTTTTAAAATGGGCTCAATTTTGTAACTATTTCTGATTGAATCATTGTACTGAGATATTCCTATAGTAATGGAATATGCATTGCGGAATATTCTTTAGTATATTTTTGTACAATAAAAATTTTAATTTTTGTTCAGATGATCCAGCTCGCCAGCCACAAGTTGACACGGTGTTGTCCAGGCCTGCTTTAAGCTATATATGTTTTCTCTTGAGATCCAAAAATACTAACCAGTACTTTATTTTTCATAACGAATCCTTCAATAATACATCCCTATATTCATTTTTTACATCTTTTTCTGTCATTCAATTCCATTTGGACACCAGTTAAATATTATATTACTCAAATGAATCGAATTCAAAGAAAATCGGATATTTTTAAATTAAAAAGCTTATTTATTCGTTGAATTAAAGGGAACGCTTTTTCAAATTTTAAAACTTTTAAATTACTTTTGCTATGTTTATATGTGTGTGTGTGTGTGTGTGTGTGTGTGTGTGTGTGTGTGTGTGTGTGTAGACTGTGGGGTGATGAGATTATACATCCCGAATCTACAATGGTATGCTCTTAGTTGTCCATGGGGGGTAATTCCATTACTGGATTTCATGTAGTTTTGGTAGAAATTCAATGATGATGCTTGCAGTAGCTTTACTTGTTTATTAAATGGAGAGATGAAGGATGGAAATATATTTACAAAAGATGATGACGAATTGACCAGTTCATCAGAGCAAAATAGATGGCTGCCTCATTTAACCCTTACCGGCGAAGGGTGCTGGAACGCACTCTGGCATTCGGAGTTTACTTCCGACGCGGGTAATGCGAGGGAGAAGAGAAGTGGAATGTGGGGGAAAAAGAGATCGAGAACGAAGTGTCACTCAATTTTGTTCTGGAATAGGTGACGCTGCATGAGTTATCACATGACGCTTATTCGTGGTGCCATCTATCGAGCATCGAAGGAACTGGTTTTACAGTAGATTGGAAAATAAAATTAATTCTTTAATAATTAGCCTGAAAATCCTACACACACACACATACACACACACACACACACACACACACACACACATATATATATATATATATATATATATATATATATATATATATATATCTTTACCAAATCTAATAACCAAATTAATTACTTCAGAATATTCACACGTTGAATTTCGTTCTCCTTGGATTATAAAATGGATAGACACAGCTTGTTTGCGTGTATTTAATCTATTGCAGATGGGCGCTTTTTAACTAGAGATGTCAGTACACCGCCATCGGAGACAATATGAGCAGCTGTCAGAGTTCGAGAAGGGAAGAATCATAGGGATGATTGAAATCGGGTGGTCAGCTCGGTAAGTAGCTGGCCACCTAGGCCGTTCTGAAATGACTGTGAAGAAGTGTTAGGACCAGTAGACAAGAAAAAGGTCTGCTACACAGCGACCAGGCTCAGGACGCGCTTGACTGACCACTGGTTGAGAAAACTGGCTCATCATACGACACACACGCAGAGCTCCAACTGTCTCATTGCCCACTATCCATTCAATGATAGCGCTTTCACTACGGGCCTCTGTGCCAGTCCGTAACATCGCAAGGCCCCTGATTGGAGGACAGTTGCAATCCCGGCCCCCATTACGTGTACCGCCATTGACACCCACTCACCGTCACCTCCGTTTGGCATGGTGTCGTGCTCGAAGGAATTGGAATGCAACCGAATGGAATCAGGTTATCTTAAGCGATGAATCCAGACTCAATTTGGGTAGTGATGACAAGCGTGTGTGGAGGCCCTGTGGTGAACGTCTCAAGCCTGCCTTCTCTGTACAGCGGCACACCGCTCACACAACTGATGAGATGGTATAGGGTTCCATCGCATACGACACACGGTCTCCTCTAATATTGATCTAAGGCATCATGACAGCACAGAGGTACGTTCTTAACACTCTTCAGCTACATGTGTTGCCACTCATGGCAGGGCTTCAAGGAAAAATTTTCAGCTGGACAATGCTCGCCCACACATAGCAAGAGTTTTACAGGACTGCCTCCGCTACATTTACACACTTCCCTGGCCTGTTCGACCCCCAGATTTGTTACTGATCGAGCATCCATTAAGAATAAACTATACTTATGCATACACTTTAAAAAATTGATTTTAACTAAAAAGATTCAATAAACTTTTACCAAATAAACAAACACAAGTGATGTACTTAAATCATTCTTCCAAAACGTCGCGATATTCTTATTACCAGGAAAGCTTTTACTGCAAAATACAATTCCTTCATTGATTGATTTTATGAAATAAAAATTATTCACTTACATATGTATATTTGTGTAATTGTAATAAAATAACAAGTTTCCAAAAAATTAAATGTTTTGTGCTGATTACTTTAACCTTTACTCATTACTATCTAACATAGTTTAATCAAAGGACATTTATAACTTTTACAATCAAAAGCAGTTTTAATTGCTGAGAAAACTTTAACATAACAATATGATACATTCAATGAAATTTTAACAAAAATTTTTAATAGAATTTTGATGTTTAATATGATCATTGAAACGAATTGTTTTAAGCAGTTTGGTGTTTCAGTGAAATGTATTAAATTGTATAAAATCTCTAACATAATGTGTGTTGGTGAGAGTAATCTATTTTTAAATACATTTTTAATTATTATTTTTAAATACATTTTTTAATTATTATTTTTAAAACATTTTGCTGTACGCTTGTTTTTACAAATACTTTGAACATGTTTTTTAACTTTCAAATACTTCAGTAAACTGACTAAAAATATATATATCAACACTCAAAATGGTCACATTTAACATTTATAGTTAAATTGTACATTATTGATGTACATTATTGTTAACTGAAGAAGTGTCGCTTCATGATGAAAAATTTAATGAGATACCAGCAAAGTAATTTCATTGCTTTTCCACTTTTTTTTTTTAAACTTGTTAAAATAATTTAACTATTTCTCGAAATTAAAATTATTTTGAAACTGAAATTAACACATATAATAAAATAACCATTTTAAAATACTTTAAAATATTTTGCAATTGTAGCAAAACTTTGAATGAAGAATTACATGTATATATTTTATGCAATGATAACTTCATTGGATTTAATTTGTTACCATTCTTATTCATGGATTATTTCTAAAACAGATAATTTTTAAACATTATTTAGACACATTGTATGCTTCGGAAATTCATGCAATTTTAAGAATTTTATTTAATTAATGTTTAGTTTTTTTTTAATTTTTAATTTTATTTTAAACTTTAACCACCCGTATTCACACCAGATGGAGCCATGAATAAAAACAATAAAGGTATTTATTTCTCATTTTTCGGGTATCGATAAAATAATGAGATTTAAGACAAGGAAATAAAGTATTAAAATTATAGGTGTACTTATTTATACTTTCCTTCTTCTTCTTATTTTTTTTAATTAGCTTTCTTCATCGAAAGAAAAGAAACCTTGCCAGCGCTTATATAAACCGTTGAAGTTTTCGAACGCCAATATTTACAGTTTTTAATAGGTATTCTTTGATTTTCTTGTTGTGGTGAATATTTGGATTAGGAAATCATTTTCAATCGCTTACATCTTATGAAAGTCATATCTCCGTTAAAAAGTAACAATCTTTCAGGATTTTCCGTTATTTCTATTCGTGTCTTAATTAATATTAATAATCACCGTTTTTCCTATTTTAAACACCAGCTTGGAAAGAGAAACGATCTGATTGATCTTACGGAAAGAGTGCATCATTCTATCACCTACACTCCTCTTCGAAAGGATTACACGCAGAAAATGTATATATTGCATTCTAGGTAAAAACTAAATTACTTATTTCAGACATTGGAAAACATTCTGAAACCACATGTAACATCTCCGCACCGTGTTTAATTGTAAGGAGGAAAAAACATTTTCCGTTTCAATTTTTTTCCAGTAATATTTGTTCGGCGGGTCCGATAAATGGAGAGTTTTACTAGATTTTTTATAAGATAATCAAACTTACTGTTTCTTTATTGTGAAATTCGTATCTAGTTTTCGTGAGGTTTTCGATATTCTACACAATATCCATCGCTTTACAAGTATAACATCTAAAATAGTTTGAATGATTTACATAAATATTCTTTTTCTCAATACTTTTAATACTTTTACTAACTCGAATGTATTTTAGAATTAAATATTTTATTGAAATTGATGTCATTGTCGCATTCTTTGTAAAATTTTTACCATATTTGTGCTGCATAGCCGAGGCTGATGCATGTTAAATCTGTCGAGGCTCAAAGTCCTCCCTTTGGCGCGGTGTGAAAGTTAGGAAAGGGGGTACTAGTCAGGTGTCCTCCTTATCTCTTGACCGAGGTTCAAAATAACGAGGTCCATCACCAATATATCTCGTGTTGCTTCTAGTGCGACGTTATTAAAATCAAACCAAACTTACCTTATTTCAAATTTAAGAATATTCTTGAATGGTTTGATGAAAAACTATTAATACAGATGTCAAAGACTAATAAAACAATATATTTCATCTAAAATTTTTTAAAAAAAATTCCTTTGAAAATATTACTTCAAAATATTAATTGACATTTCTAGACTCCTTTTTTCTATTCGCTTTAGAAAAGGAGCCTTTTTTTAAGAAATTTTTCAAATTCAATTTTTATAACTATAGGGAATTAAAAAAATAATTAATAGTTGCGAAAAAAATTTCAAGGACTTTTATGACATTTAATAGAAATTTAATAATAGAATAGCATCCTGCACTTTTTGTTCAGTTAACTTCCAAATAACAAGGATAACAAACGGTAAGAATTAAATCATTCTTTTTACTCCAGCAAACTTATTTATAACCTGTAAGGCTGAAATGAGAAACAAAAGTAAACTCCTCTACTACATACAGCCATGAAATTGTTGAAAAAGACTTTTTGCGGCCAGTGTAGTGAAAAGGCCTAAGGTTGGCGGTGGCAAGCCAGTCGGCTGAGAAAAACAACGGCAAGTGATGATCTGTACATCGTTTTGCAGGCATAAAAAGACTGGAACCTGACATCAGACAACATTTCTCAGCAGCTGCGTATGGCAACCGGACGACAGGTATCACGGTTTACTGTGGCCAGACGTCTGCACAAAGATGGCCTATTTGCCCGTCGTCCTGAATGCTGCATACCATTAATATCAGCCTATCGACGGACACTTTTGCAGTAGTGTCAAGAACACAAAGACTGGACTTCTCATCAATGGAGTCACGTTCTGTTTACTGATGAGAGTCGTTTCAGAGCGCCATTTCGTATGGAGGTAGGTAGGAAGTTTCATTCTTCTAACATCAGTGGGAAAGACCATTGGTGTGGTCTTAGAGATCTTGGTGGTGGAGAGGCATTATGTTGAATGGACGAATGGATCTCCATATTCTCAACAGCAGCTCAATTACCGGAGATCGTTATGCGATGAAATTATCCTCCCACACGCTCGTCTGTTCAGAAGTGCCATTGGTCAAGACATAATTTTTGTGTATGACAATGCACGTTCACAGAGGACTTCTGCTGTTGAGGAACTTCTAGAAAGGGAGGAAATCTGCAGAATGAAAATGCAGAATGACCCTGATTAAAATCCTATGGAACACATGTGGGATGCTTTGAACATATACTTAGCAGCAAAATCATATTCTCCGGAGAACACCAGATAGCTCAAACAGTTGTTCCTTGAAAAGTGGAAGAACTTACTTCAAGAACTTCTTGAGGTAATAATTACCTCAAGAACTGCTGAATGATTTGGAATTGATTATGAACAGACGGTGTCACGCAACCATTGCAGTTAGGAGAGGTCATATCCCTTACTAAGGGACCGGTTTGTTATTCTTCCTCACGGCCAGACAACGTTTTTTACTTTTTCTGCCTTATTTTATGAAGTATGCGTACTGTTCATTTTTTGACTTATATGCTTTCATCAACCTTTAAGGGCTGCATTGTGCCTCTGTAGTGAAAATTTCATGTCACCAACTTGATTTTTTTCGGAATTACGGCACAAGCTGAAAAGTATTTTATGTTTTGCCCACTGATGTATATATAACTTATATCTGAAGTATTTCAAATAAAATTTACATCAGTTATCACAAAATAAAGAGTAATAGTATTTCCTACTCATGGTAAAAACTCAGCTAGTCCTTTTTTTGCTCTCAACTGTTTCTGAAAGAGAGATCTAATATAAATATATAAGACTAAAAAATGTAATTCAGTTTCGTTTCTTCATCTGTTTGCATGAACGAAAAGTGAAAATTTGTTCGTTGAAAGTTATAGAATCGATAAAATAGAATAAAAAAAATAGTATTAAATGATAGAATTATAAAAAAGTAAGTATTAAAATGGAAGTGTTCCAAATAGAATGATAGCTGTTGTAAGCACAACACACGCAATTATTTAAAAAAAAATATCTATCTGAAAATAATACAAATAAAATTACTTCCCATTTTAAATTTTTTGTAGTTTGTATAATTCACTCAGAATAATAATTTCGAAATTCAGCTCTTCATAATTTAAGCCTGCTTTACATGCATAATTTGTTAAGATACAGGGAAGATATTTAACAGACTTGTTTGGATTCTTTGACATCTTAAAAAGTATTAAAGTGTATGTAGTGCGTAATTAAAGTGTATATATCTTAAAAAGTATTAAAGTATATATAGTGCTGCACTGTATGTATCTTCTCTTTCAAATTTTATTTAAGACAAAAAATTTTACAAAATCTATTGTAAATATATAAGTATTGAAATGAATTTAACAGAATACACAACTTTTAAAATAATGTAAAAATAAGTGTCAAGAATTCAACCAAATATTAAATCATTTCATAAATTATTTTTTACTCAGCATCTTTGATATTCATTTTCTTTTTAATTTAAGAAAAGGCCATAATTTATATCTAAATTTTTAGCTTTAAAATTAAAAGAACTTTGTGAACAATATTAAAAACAGTTACAAGAGTTATTTTCACAAGCTATAAAAAAAGAAGAAAATGAATGACAATAAGAGGAAGAGGATTTTTTTTTTCGATCAGAAACTTTTAATATCTGAAAGATATTAAATAAGATGATACTTGGTTAACGAGAAGTGAATCATCATCAGTACATACTCTGTACGTTGCGAAAAAGTCAAAATTCATAGCATCGTTAATTTCTAATTAAAGCTGAAATTCATATTAAAAAGCTCCATAAAAATGAAATTAAACTGAATTTTTTTTTGAAGAAATTAACATTTTTAAACTTATTTTATATATAAAAAAAGTAACTATTAGGCCTTAAAAAATTTTAAAATACGTTTCATTAAAAGTTTAAGCAATCGTTGTTGACATAATTTACTATAAACTTATTTTGAAAAAATAAAGGAGTAGAATTTAAAAATACTCATTATAATACTGTTTTTTTTTACAACCAATTACAATAGGAAAGTATTTAACTAAATATTTCCAGACTAATATAAAAAAGCAATATTCCATATGTTTCTGTCACTGTGAATTTATATTCAATATTAAAATATTAAGTAGTGTTCTAAATAAAAAGAATTTAGATCACTGATGGGGAGTTAATTAGTAACACAGGCTATTCGCTAAAGTCCCCTTAACCAACATCTGGTTTTCTTTCTGACTTTGTATTTCCATCTGCTTCCCGATCCACTGAAACGTGGTAAACATTACAGGTATAATGAATAGATATAATCAATTCATATAAAAGCGACAGAGAATTGAATTGAGGTTTGGAAGAGTAATAATATAATATACGCTATGATGTATTTGTTACAAAGAAATTAGCGTTGACCGAACATATCATTTATTTAATTTTTTTATACAAAACACCACATCACGATAAAAAAGAATATATGGAAGGATCATTACACAAATTTACAACATCTTCACATTTACAGCAACACTCGTCTGCGAGTCGAGACTCCTTCCCGTCGAATCTCTCTCGTCTTTCTCAACAAAAACGTTGTAGTCACCTGAATTTAAATCCAGCTAATTTTTGGCGATTTATCACGGCAGTGGCGATTCACTGTTGACATCGCTACAACGAAATCTTCTTGTTTGGCTCGTTGATTTGGTAAGATTAGGATCAAATGCTATTCGAATAGATTGAATATTTGAAGGATAAACTCGTATCGTATTCCTGTATGTGTAATATTTGCTATATTATTGAAGTTAATACTCGCGGAAAAAGACTTAATACTGACGGAGAGCATCCCCTTTATTAGTGGATTGATAAACTGTATTTTGAAATATAACTGATGATTTTCAGCTACTTTACCTATGCTTGATTACTTTTCTGTATAAAGTAACATTCAAGATGACAAACGAGACGGATAATAAGATTCCATTACAAATTAGGGAACACATTGGGTAACATTAATGTCATTTTAAATTCATTTGCAAAGTTAGCTTAAAATTGGGTAAAATTTCACAAGATTTTAAATATCATATTCACTACTTTATAAAAACACTCATAATGCTTATCAAAGAGACGATTTAATAAAAAAAAATTCAGGGTTACTATAAAAATAAATTTGATATTAAATTCTAGAAAATTTTTTTATCTCTTTATGCGCGTCTTAAGTTTCAAAATTATAACTGAAACTAGAACTGGGCTAAGATATTTTTTTTTACTCAAAAATTATAAAAATTATTAAAATATAATTTTTACTTTATGTTTTGAATGTTTTTCATCAAATATATTCCCTTTTTTATGAAATTCTGTCGCATTGTCAAGTAACTTTATGGATTGTTTGAAAACTCTTCTTGTTTTAACATTTTAAAGATAAAACATTGTTAGCTAAAAATTTAATTTATCCATATGTATAGCTTCTACAGTTAAAAAACAGTTCAAAGAGCATATTTGAATTCAAATGAATAAAAAAGGAGCAATAATCTCTGAAAGTTAACTACTATTTTATGTTCAGCTAGTATTTTAAGAAAGACACAATTAGGCGCCGGTAGACAATGTTCAGTTTTTAAATAAGTTTCAATATATACATTTTCTTCCGCACGCACACATACACGCAGAGAGAGAGAGAGAGAGAGAAATGAAATAAATCAGTGAAAGAGGAATGAAATGGGCAGATATGATCTTCCCGATTTAAAAAAGTAAGAAATTTCGGGTACTTTGCTTAAAAAGTAAATTATAAATAGGTTATTATCTTGGAACAACACAAATTTTACTTTTTCGCGTGGTATTTTTAAATGTTGTATATAATTAAGCATTGTAAAATAGTACAATTTTAAGTATTTAAATATTTAATATAATTAAACATAGTAGTTTTGAATGTTTATTTACTTATTTTTGTATTTTTTATAATGAAAATCGATTTTTGCACTCATATTTAGAGAACTTAAAACCAAATGTTTCATCCGATGAACTTAAAACCTTCTTAAAATATGTGGTAGAATATTTTTAGAGAGAAGGATATATTACATTGGAAAATTTGTGCAAATTGAAGTTTTTATTTTTGAAAAAAAAAAAATCGAAAAATAACAGGCAAAATCATGGGTTTGGAACCAATATTTTCAGTTGCATCCCAATGCATCTGTTATTCAAATATGAACTCTCGCGATTTTTTTCTGGCGCATTCATGCATGGAAGACATCAACCTAGTACCTTTTTTTTTTTTTTTTATTTCAATCGATATTATGCTGAACATATTTTTATGAATTGTATATATTATTATTTATTCCCTCGTTTTAGCTCTGTTTTTGAGGAAATTCAAGATTTATTAACTTGAAATTTTGAGCAATTGCACTTATTTGGATTCATATATAAATAACATAAATTTAAAAGTCTGTTTGTCTGTCCTTTATAAGAATCTACACCGTTGATTCCACGACTCCAATTTTTTTAACATGTTTTGCTGATGTATGAGAGGAGCCGTAAGCTTATTCAGGTCGGAAAATATTTTTTAAATTTATTTTTGGTGATATTTTTCCTCCCCCTTCACAATGTTTCCTTGTATTCCAGCAGATACAACAGTGTGTTTCCTAAAATTTTTCCACTCAAAAGATACACATTTTAATGAATTTTTTCGCTCAAATTTTTTTCAATTGGAGAAAAAATAACGGAGCCGCGTAGTTTTTAATCTAGACCAAATCTATATTTAAAAAAAAAAAGTATTTTTGTTTGTGTGGTCTGTATAGTGCAAAATGAATTGACCCAGAAACTCGAAATTTTTTCGAAATTCCTTTTAGGTTTTTTAAAGTTCAGTGTTAAAGTAACCGATAAACGTTACAAAATTTTGTCTCCACTGGGCATAAGTTTGATGTATACTAAGTTGCATAACGTCATGGTTTATATATTGTTTACTACCATTTATACTATATGAAGTGTTTTTAGAAATCGTTATACTTATAATTGTTAGTTCTTTGTAGCAAAATTACGATTATTTTACCGATGAATAATCAAAGAAATCATTCTATTAAGAATTAAATTTCAGTTTCAGTAACATGGTTTGAGTATTCTGTTAATCTTTCATCAAATATTGTCGATAATTCAAAGTAAAACTAGAGCTGATAAAACTACTCAAAAAGCAAGCACGTGGATTCATGGAAAATATTATTAATAATAATATCGAGAAAGACCTTTTACGAGCTGTGTTTAGAGTTGATAGGGCTGATAATATATAAATCTTTGCTCTGAATGGAAGAACATTTAATATTGTTTACCAAGTAACTCTTCAGATTGCTTGTTAATATTACATCATAATTTAATGTTATAATTATTTATTACTTGCAGAACTTAACCAACTTTACATTAATAGACATTTTGCAACGTTTGATTAAAAAAATAGCTCAATTAATTTATATTGGTTCAAAATGATCTGAAAATCCCTCGTTACCCTAATTTGAATCTGATTTAATGTGATCTCTCAAAATTTTCTATTAAGGAACTTGCGAATTTCATCAAAAACAGAGCTGAAACAAGAAAAAGTATTAAGAATGCATAAAATTTTTAAGAAAATCTGTTTAGCATTACTTAACATTGACTGAAGTAATAATAAAATCATTGGGTAGACGCCTCTCACATACTCTGAAGTTTTTAAAAATAAAAATTATCTTAGACAATTTTAACAAATTAAGTGCTTTTTGAATAATAAATTAATTATTTCTAAATAGTTTTTTTTTCGGATCATTATGAAGAATTTTATTAGGAATGCAAAGCGATATAAATTCTAGAGACAAAAATATTTTAACTTAAGCTCTTATTCATATTAGTTTCTTCACAAATACAAGATGTAAAATATTTCAAGAGCTCTTTTCAGATTAAAGTATGCTTTTAAAAATATCAAGATGAAGGGAACTAAAATCTTATTGAGCGACGGTATATTCTTAGATAACTGTATTTTTGTTAAATTTAACGAGAGTAAATTTATTAAACTATTGTAATTTCAAATTTTAAGAAATCTGTAATGTAAGGATTTTTATTAAAATCATTACATAATTTAATATTCCTTTTTGCATGTATCACGATTGTAATTCGGTATCTCTTTTTCAAATTTCTTTCGGGTCATAAGCAATCACAGTTATATACATAATTTACTATTTAAACAAATTCGCAAAGTTTTTCTTGAACTTCAAAAAACTATATTTCTTTTTATTCTATATTTTGTTCTTTTTTATTTATTAAAAATAATAGATCAAAAAATTATTATTTTTAATCAAATTTGTTTCATTAGTCACTTATAAGGTGGTCTCGAAAAATGCCTTATTAAAATTATAATGATTTTTTAATTTTTCATAAAATTATTAATATCACAATTAGGTTATTTTCTTTAACTATTTATAACTGGAAAATATAAATACATTTTGGCATAAAAATATGATACATTGTTCAGTTAATTAATGTCTGCATCATTTCATTTTTTTAAAATGCGAAATAAAGAATATTGTCAAATGTGAAGAGAATAGAGCAGTTGAAATTCAGTAACTAGTTAATTTGTCTAACAAATAAATCATTATTTAACTTCCCTAATACGGAGTTTATTTTAAAAGGTATTTCATATTTTCAAAATGGTTACCTTATTTTATTCCAACAATTTTACAGGGGCAGAAAATCTTTTTTTTACATCTACTAAAATCAATTTATATTATCTAAACTATCTTATGTAATTTTCTTCTGGAATACACGAATGCCGATTTTAATTTGTGTTTCATTTTTATTTTTATACTTTGAGCTTTACTTACTTAAGCTTTTACTTTTTAACTCTTACTTTTTTCAACAGCATTATTAAATTATTCTTCCTAATAGGAAAACTTTTCTAGAAAATTGTTGAAAAAACTTATAAACAACGAATACCTCTTCTGTAAAAAAAGAAGATATTCAATATCAAGATTAGGTTCGAACTACATTTCATATCTGTCAACTATTCACCGAATATGCGATACATTATCTTGGAAATGGTGAAGAATATTTATTTAGAATTATAAAAATAGGCTTCAGGATAAATCAAAAAATATGGAGACAAATTTTATCGGCACATCTCATGTGAGTCATCTTGAAACATCCGCCCCAAATCAAAAGCTCTTATCATGATAAAATATTCTTACCAAACTATTATCCCATATATACTTACGATAAATTCAACAAAGCTTAATGAGATTTTAAGAAATAATTTTAATTATTTATAAGCTGTGTTTTCGGTGAATTTTAAGTAACTAGTTTAAATATTGAAATTAGAAGGGGGGATTGAAAAAGTAGAATAAATGTACTTGAATTTCCATAGAATTGAAAAAAATATCTCAATGTATCATGTTCGTCCTCTTAATTGCTCTACAAATAAAACAGAGTAAAATTGAATTTAAAGTTCATAAATATTATATTTGATTTTATTTTATAATGTGTATAAATATCTTTCAAAAAGAGTTTTTCTTTAATAAAACCCGAGAAAATTTCTTTCCACTCATTTTGAAAAAGAATATTTTAACAAAAATATGTCTATTTTATATCCCGGATTCCTGTTCTTGTTAATTATAATTTGTTGTAAAAATTATTTAATCAATAAAAAGCAATTCTGAAAAATCTAAACTGTAGTACTCATTACAAGACGTTTGGAACCATCATTATAGTAACATTTTAATTCAATATGCTTCTTCTAACAGGTCAATTGAAAAGTCCCCGGCCTACCATAGTAAAACACTTTTTTTTGGCAAAATTAGTTTTTTTTATTCAACATAATTCCCTTCAAGGGTGATACACTGATTATAGCAACCCTCCAACTTTTCAATACCATTTTTGTAGTATGATTTGTCCTTTGCTTCAAAATAAGCCTCAGTCTCAGCGATCACCTCTTCAATCGACGAAAATGTCTTCCCAGCGAGCATTCTTTTGAGATCTGAGAACAGGAAATAGTCGCTAGGGGGCCAGATCTGGAGAATACGGTGGATGAGGAAGCAATTCGGAGCCCAATTCATGGATTTTTGCCATCGTTTTCTCTGACTTGTGACACGGTGCATTGTTTTGCTGAAGCAGCACTTTCGTTTTCTTCAAATGCGGCCGTTTTTTGGCCATTTCGTCCTTCAAACGGTCCAATAACGCTATGTAATAGTCGCTGTTGATGGTCCTTCCTTTTTCAATGAAAATTATTCCATGCGCATCCCAAAATACAGACGCCATAACCTTGCCAGCCGACTGTTGCGTTTTCCCACGCTTTAGAGCGGGTTCATCGTGTGCAGTCCACTCGGATGAATGTCCATTGGACTTCGGAGTGAAATAATGGAGCCACGTTTCATCCATTGCCACATATAGAAGCAAAAACTCGGGTTTATTACGCTTGATCATCTTCAAACACTGCTCCGAATCATCAACTCGTCGTTGTTTTTGGTCAAAAGTGAGCTCGCGTGGCACCCACTTTGCACAGAGCTTTCTCATACCCAAATATTCGTGAATGATATGATGTACACGTTCAGTTGATTTCTTTAGAGTGTCTGCTATTTCATTCAATTTCAATTTACGGTCATTCAAAATCATTTTGTGGATTTTTTTAATGTTTTCGTCAGTAACAACCTCTTTTGGGCGTCCACTGCGTTCACCGTCTTCGGTGCTCATTTCACCCCGTCTAAACTTAGCATACCAATCCTTGATGGTTGATTTTCCTGGGGCAGTGTCCGGAAACTCGGCATCAAGCCAAGTTTTTGCTTCAACTGTATTTTTTCCCTTCAAAAAGCAATATTTTATCAACATGCGAAATTCCTTTTTATCCATTTTTTCACAATAACAAAAGTTGCTTCACTCAAAATGCTATAATTCACAAACTAATGATCCGACAGCTGTCAAATTTATGCACGCATCTTTTGAGGGTTAGGGCTAACTAAAAACATATGGATTTAATTCTAGTAGCGCCATCTATGTGTCAGGCCGGGGACATTTCAATTGACCTGTTATGCTCTAAAAGGATTTACATTTATTTTTAATCAGTGAACAATTTAAAAGATAACTCTAAAAGAAATAATATTGTGAGTTTTGACTCACAAATTTACTTAAATAATTCTCTTTGAACATACATGTGCTATTATTCCAATTTTCCTTTCAAGTTTTTTAACTCGTCTATTGAAACTCAGCGAGACTGACAAGGTCATATTTTAAATCCAGTGTTGGAACTCTTTTTAAGCTAATAACCACATTAGGTTATTGAAATATAATAAAGTCATGCTTGTTTTTCTATAAACTATTAAGGCCTCATCATAAAATTTCAAATAGGGATAACAGTTTAAGCTAAATATTTTAAGACATTACTATAATGTTAACTAATTTTTCAATTTTTTAAAAATTCTTATCACCTTTATAAGCGCAAAATCATATTTAATGGGAAAATTTAATAGACATCAAAATAGCAGTAAAATTATAGCATGAGCATTGAAAGGATATAAGAAAATTTTAGATGTTAAATACAACATAAAGAGAACGATATACATATTGACTTTTATAATCAAAATAAAATAATAATTCTTTGAGATTTGAAGAAAAACTAATAATCAAATCACATGATATTGCTTAACGAATCATTAATTAATAAAATGTATTTAAAAATAAATGGGAAAAAGATTTCTTGGTAAAATTTTAATTCAAGCTAAAGATTGCATTTGATGCCTTTGTAAGTCGAGCATTTGTTTTGCATAGTTCTAAACACACTTTGTATCCAAAAAAATGGGACTGCTCTTCCTTTTCAGAATAACAAAGCATTGGTAGATATGAGCTTCTGAAAATAGATCTCACATTCTGATATCTCAATTTGACTTATGAGGAACTCATTAAAGAAGTGACACCTTTAATAAAATTCATAATATTCTAAATCAATAAACATAATTTACTATAAATATTTGAAATTGTTTTAAAAAAATTAATATTCTAATGACTAATTTAGAGACAGTTTAATTGAAATGTTATGTACTGTTTTATCACATAATATTCGTACAATGTTATAAAAATAAGCAATGTATTAGTTTGAGATCTATGACTATATATTTGTTCTAAAAACATTAACTTTATTAAATGCCTTTTCTAACATTTAACGTGTAATAAAAACAAACCAGAATTCTTTTTTCTCTAAAGATTATGAGTAAAAAAGATGTTAAATGTTTTGAAGATAAACCATTTGCATGAAATAATCTTGAATATGGTCCCCTAACGAATATCTTTAGAATTAATGGTCACGTTCAAATAAGTTTGGAACATTGGCCATTGTCTACGAAAAATTAAAATTCAGCATTCCGTTATAAGATAAATTTTTTTCGAAAGTTAGTAAATATGTTAATTATTAATTCATTGTATCATTAACATCATTCCTTGTAGCGTAACATAACATTCATAATTTAATTTTCTTTGAGATATTAATAGTGATATTAATTTTAACCAACTGTAATGCCAATTGAGAGAGTTATTTTGAGTGATATTTTTAACGACTGTTCCATTCAACATATCATGGGCGATATGAAATACAGTTTCAAGTGAAATAGATAAGACACAATACATTTCTTTAGACACAAAACATATTATCAAACCCAGCAATGAGAAAACTTAATTGACAGAATATAATATAACAGTATTTTAAAGCTCACATGCTTTTAATATATTTTTTTCAATAGTCATAAAGTTAGTCGAAGATTTTCTTAAGTATCGCTCTCAAATTACTTATTAACAGATAAAGAGAAAACGAGTGGAAACCATTACTTTTTTTCAACAGTTCATTTAAATTTACAGGTGGAGGATGTTGGAAATCATAAGTGAACAATAATATAATAATAAGTGCACAATGCATAAATCAATACAGTGTGATAAATTCTCTTTTATAATTTATATATTTTGGAAAAATTTTAATATTTTTGTGCATTTTTATATTATTTAAGAACTGAGAGAAACATTCCAAATAAAAGAAATTCGGCTTTTCACATTTTTTGATCTGAACTTATTCACACTGAGTTTCCACACGTATTTTTTAACCGAAAGCTCTAACTAACTTGATAATAGAAATAATTTAAGGTTATTAATAATCTATGTCGGTTTCGTTACTCTTCTCTTATCAGCATTAGCCACTCGAATTCTGCTTATACATCTATATTAAACGTATTCGAATCTTATCTAAGTTTCTAAATCAGCACTTAAAAATACACTGATAAGCAAACTTTGTTCCAAAATCAGTGGAGACATTCTTCCTGTTAAAAAAACGGAAGCCATTTCATTTTGAGGTGAAGATTTGAACCACTTAAACGAAATTCGAGATTCTAGACAAAAATTATTCAATACAATCGCGTAAGTCAAGTTTAATCGAGTTAAGTGATTGATAAGACATAAAAATTGACAAAAATACTTTTACTAGATATTTAAATCTATTATACGACAACATAGAAGTGAATTCCAATTGTAAAATTGGACGAAATAGTAATTTAGTGAACTAAAAATATATATTCAATACTTATATATATATATATATATATATATATATATATATATATATATATATATATATTGTATTGAATATATATAATTTCCTATACATTAACTCGTCTAGTCCTTTAGTGTGAAGCTCTCTTATTTCCTGATGCAGTTCCTCTTGATCTTGAATTTATTTAGTCACACGCTTGTAAATCTTCATAAACTGGTATTTTCCTACGATATAAATTAGTAGGAAGGTTTCCCTATTCATATTGAAAACATCACCTAAAATACATAAAGATGCTTAAATCTAATTTCATGTGGTCTGAATAATTCTTACTTTTCAATTCCAAACAGGGAAAGTTTCTTCCTCTTCTGATTAAGCCACGAAGGCGAAAAGATCAGTGTGGTGTCTGCCGTCAGATTACGCAAAAAAAGGCGTAATATTATGAAATTCTTCTTAATTGCATTAACTGTATTATTATTCCTCCTGATCGCATAATTTTACGCATTTTTTGTGAAATTGATTTCAATACCTTCTTATAGAAAATAATACGAACTTTATTTTTTAAATATTTTAGTCCAATCTTCATTTTAAGTCTCATTTTAATGGGTACATATCTCTAAAAATCGATAATAGCTTCAAGTATTTTGCAATAATTTAAATCCTTTTTTTGATAAAACATTGTAACTTATTCTTATGTCTTATAAATTTTTCTGAACACCAGAACTGTAGTAAATTCAATAAGCGATCATAGTATGCAGTACGAATTTACAATAAAATTGGAGGTCAAAAAATTTTGGTTGGTTCATCAGTTTTACCGCATAGTGACCATATTTGACTAAATTACATTTGCCAAACACTCACTAATTTACTAAGAATCAATTGTATCGTTTGAATAATTGTTACACCTGTATATCTGAGATTTGGAAATAAGGTGGAAGTAGGAAGAAAATGTAAGCATCGGTTGATAAAAATAATGTAACATAGTAAAAGATTGCTTGGGCATCCCGCAGGAGCGTTATCCGTGTTCTAGAAAGACAATATGAATATAAAAATTCAAAAATTTCGATGAAAGCTCAAAGTTTTTATTTGTTAATATCTAATTCAAACAAAAAAATTACAACTTAAATTGTCAGGAGGATTGATTGATAGTTTTATTAACGCCATAATTAGAAGGAACACAAGGCCTATTGACACTAGACCTCTGTAATTTTATGTCAGGAGCAAGTGACGAGAATGACACTTGAATTCCCACACCACTCTTTAACCTCCTCACCCTCCCTATGTGAAAAAATTGACTCTTGACAGATTTAAAGTGCATCAGTACCATTACACGATGGGTCTTTAAGTATATGTTCAAGAAATATCCTTTATAAATATACTTATGTAATTCACTTAATTATACGAATGTAATGCAAAAAAGTATTTTAACACTTCATTAGTGTTATAATTAAGAAAAACGTTGTTAAATAACTCAAGTTAATACTTTATGTGAAGTCCCTTAGCTTTAATAATTGCTTTTCAAAACTTTGTGACATAAATGTAACTAACTTTTTTTGTGATGGTTGAGTCTGTGCTATTCCATAGTTGAATGAAAGTTTCTTTTAAACTGTTTTTTCATTAGATATGTTTTTTTCCTTCTTTTTTTTCGATTTTGTACGTCCAATACCATCTATAAATTTTTCATTGGATTCAGGTTTTGCGATTGAGGAGGAGTTAACAGTCACTTGGGAGCATTGTTAAGTAACCATATCCTAGTATCTATAGCAATATGCTTTGGGACGTTATTCTGTAGAAAGGGTACAATTTGCTCTGAGCCTAATTTCCAAGCTCTGCTTTTAGAGTTATGCAGCGACACATCGATATATGTTAAAGCTGTCATTGTAGTGAAAATAAAACGCTAATGGCCTACTACGTTAGAAGTCATACACTCCCAAGGCATAATTTCTCCCCCCCCCCACCGTACCTCAGAGTTGGGAGTATATGTTTTGGATCTTTTAAATAGTTTTATTTTTACGCCAAATATTTAAAATGCTTGGTCAGATAAAATTTGAAATTTACTTTCATCAGAAAAAAACACAGTTTTCCAAATATCCATTGAATTATTTCTACAAACGTTTTATCCTGTAATAAATGATAATTTACAACACCTTCACTGACTTTCTGCAAAACTATTACATTTATAGGATCACAGATTTTAGTCAAGTAGTTTTATTCATAAAATGCACCAAAAAAATTTGATTCCGAACTTAAAATACCTTAGGATAAAAATATTTCTATTTCATAAAAGTTATTATTCGGGAATTCATGACAATAAAATGAAGAATAAAAAGCTAAATACCAATCTAAAAATGACATACTGCAATAGATGAATTGTGAAATTATGCGAAGTGATTTAGGAAGTATGCGATGTGTAATACGGAAGGAAAAAAAATTTAGAATTTGGATCGTGTTAAATCAAAAAATTCGTTTAGAAAGTAAAGTAAATGCTCTTTTTAATCCATTATAAATCAAAATCGTGCAGAAAAAGTTGGTGTTAAAACAAAACTGGGGAGACTTTTAAGATAACTTCAAAAACAAATTGTTGAATTTTTAGTATTGTTCTACTGACAAAAATAATTATTTATCGTTGTTATATAAAAATGCCAATGCTGACCTCTTTGTACTGATTATATTTTTGAATAAATTTACTCACACGCACACACACATCATATATTTTACCAAATCGATAAAAATAGTAACCACATGATGAATGAAAATGTTACATTGTACACGGCTGCCTTAAAAATTGTGCTAAATATTTTATTATCACATCAAATTTTAATTTTCTTTGAAACGAATTCTAAAGTAATTTAAATAAGGCAAATAGTTTCCAATAGACAACTTATATATAAACATTCTTTTTTTTAGACTCCAACCAATGCAAAATCTTCTCTCTCAGAGTTTTACATTACAACTGTATAAATTACCATCATTCAAGGTATTAAAATCAATATAGCTGTTCTTTAATTTCATTCTAATTATCAATCAAAAGGCTATTCCTTAAAATTACATTTTATTTAAGTTTTTCAAAGTTATTTTAAAAAAAGTTTCTTAATTCCTTTACTTATTCAATCAAAAGGGCGCACTATAAGCTAACAAATTAATTTACAAAATATACAAACAAGGCACACACCAAATTTGCATGAATATAAAAAAATCTAAATAAAAATATTCAAAAAGTAATAAAATATTGATGAACAAAAAAAAATCAAATACAAAGATATGCAATCAACATACGACTAATAACTTTATAATATAAACTGAAGAAAAAATATTGTTTTATTACAAGAAGATTTTGGTGTGGGGAGTACTTTTGATTTTATTACAACACATAGAGGATAGGCACATATTTCAGAATTTAGTTTATAAAATAAAAAAAGAAAAGAAAATTGCTATACGCCGAAGGAGATAAAAACGTATCAAATTATCTTGTCGGACGGAACTTGGGAGTTTGTATCACTAGCGACTTGTGACACTGTGGCCCTCAGATAGACGGTCAGTGAACCGAGCTTTCTATTTATGTTTGAACCACAAGGCCCGAAATCTCTTTTCCCACATCATGGGACAGAAAATAAGTTTACAGTAAAAGGAATTTCGTTAGATATCGTTTTTATGTAAACTCACAGGATCGGAATTCCCATGTATATACATAGTATATCTTCACAAGTAATCTGAGCTACTGTACCCAATTTTAAAGTTCCAATTAATTAACTCTTAGCAATTACAGTTGACAAACAACAGGAAAACTATAATTTTATGATATTTATTGGGCATTATATACATGCGAATAATTCAATTAGAACAGCTTCGTTCCTCGAATTTTCTGCATTCCAATTCGGATTTGCTTTTTTTTATTAATTATATACGATTTAATAATTTCGTAACATATGACAAATTCTATGCTGAAATTTGAAAAATGAAAACAACGATTTCAATGAATTAAATAAGGCCGAAATGAAATAGGTAATGCAGCATTTGAAGAATCTCTATGAAAAATTAACAAGACATTTATAAGCTTTATATTTATTTATAATACTTTTCGAACTTTTCGCTTCGTAATTAATATTATCCTACTAGAACACTGACTTTTAAACCTCTTTTAGGAAATGTTTTGCAATATTGATGATCCAATCGGGAAAAAGAACATTTAACGTAAATTATTTTTTAACTGGTATAGTTAACAGAAAATTGAGATACATTCTAAAAATTATCGTTCCTAGTTATAAAATTAATGCTTATTCGTTAAATTCAAAGAATGAAATGTTTAAAATATTTTGGATCCAATAGAAAAAAAAAAAAGAAGCTTTAGATTTAGTTGCAAAACCAAAACAATTAAAACAAAGAAAATGATAGTTTATATAACGAGAATGAGGATGTCACAAATTTCCAAATTCCATCTAGGTGAAATAATGCAGGTTGCTGCAAATTAATTTGAACCTGATTTCACAATCCTCATATGGTCGGGCGACGAAATTTGATGAATGAAACACCAACTGAATTGTTATCCATATAATCACATCCTGGGTATATCATTCGGTGAAAAATCAAATATAAATTGTAAATATATATATATATATAAAATTGATGCGATTATATAATAGCTCATTATAAAAGAAAAACTATTTTTTTATTGTTAAAATCCTGTTTCTTAATATTTTTAATTTTAATAATTTTAATAGCACAATGTTAAGATCATATTTCTTAACCCGTGATAATAGCTAAGATAACTAATTTTATTTCAACATGAGTGAAATAAGATCCAGTAAATAAACAAATCATACAGTCCTGAAAAACATAACGTCACAAAAATAAATGAGAGGAATCATCACATTTAATATGAGATACACATATTTATGAAATGTGTTGACACTTCATTGTATATTGAAATCCCAGCAAAAATACATTTAAAATTAGTTACATTGCGAGAAATTTTATAAGAAATAGAAAAATTACTATATAATTGAAGCTAAAAAAAAGTATTGACTGTACAGGGCTGATGATTTCATATGAGTGACATGGGAGCAAATTTTTTTCAATTATTAATCATCGGCTTATAGAACCACACAGAGCTTGGAAAGTGTTGTCAATGTTGTTCCAGTAATTTTATGATCATACTTACTGCTGTACTGTTGCCTATTCTTGTAAACATGTCAATTTAAAATGCCCCCAATGGTTTTAGATTGGATTCAGATCGAGACTCTTAGATAGGCATTGAAGAATTTTTGTTTCATCCGCTTTCATCCAGAAGTTTGTGGATCCCGAAACATCCACAAATCCTTGTCTTGTTGATATTTCCAATAGTCGGATGGAATTAGAGAAGCAACTGACTATCAGCCAGTATGTCGACAAAATCAATTTCATTTGCACCACTAGCTGAAAAAGCGGTACAAACCATGACAGATCCTCCTCCGAATTAGCTTTAGAAAAAAGGAGGTGCCCTTTACGCAGATCATATAAGTTAACTTAAATTTTTCTTTACCATCTAAGTTTAACTTTTTTTGTCTCAACACAAAACATCTGACAGTTGGTGCAGTCGTTAAATGTTTCTGGACAAAATTTAAACTTGAATCCCGCTTAGAAAGTAGAGGTTTTCTTTTCGATTTTTTCCACAAAACACTTAAGATTTCCATGTAGTACATTTCTGTTTACCCAGAATGGGGCAAAACTGCTTCTCATTATTGATTTAGGTGGAAAATATTTTTTTTCTTACAGGAGAGACTATAAATTTGCCTCTCTTGCCATGAAAGAATTAACTTTGACCTTTCTATTCGCTTCTTCGCGACACAGCTAACAGGATTAATGAGAAATCGGTCAACCACATCTTTCGATCCACCAAGTTTTAGAGCAATTTTAGCACCACTGTCACCAAAATCTTTAAAAGATAGTATCTTGCCTTTTTCCTTTTCTGATAAATGTAATCTTCTCGGCATTGCTCTAAAGTACATAAATAATTTGAGTTCGTAGTAGTTTTCCATATACGCGAGAATAGTGATTTTTCTCCCGACTTTATACTTTTTTCCAGGACTGTATATAAGACCATTCATTACAGTTTATTACTTAAAAACGTTTAAAATAGCTTTAATAAGATTTTTAAAAAGACAAAAAGACTTTAATTATACTTGAGTATCTTAACTTAAAAATGACTATAGACTTATAAAAAATTAAATTAACTGTATAATATCTTATCATTTATGGAATCTAATACATTTTTATTCTGCAATTAGCGATGTTAACATAAAACCTTTGCGACTCAATGAACTCTTAGAATCTTAAAGGTTTTCAAAAGTGTACGACTTACTCTTTAACACTAGAATTACGGAGGTATGTCATCTGTGACCCAAGACGTGAGTTTTTGCTCGTTTCACAGTTGTAATTCAAAATTAAGCTTTCTAATTTTTTGACTTTTCCTAAATATTCAGTGTAATGTCTTAAAAAGAATTTAGTTGAATTCTAAAAAATACTTGTTTATTTATAAGTCTGTATACCTAGAATTACCATGTGAGTCATAGCTGTCCCGAACAAAATAATTGCTTTTTCTTTTATTTCAAACAGGATTTTAACTCTATATTTTTAATTATAAAGGAATTGTATAAGGAGATGTATTGCACCTGCTTTTTGCAAAAGTGTGAGGATGAGAAGAGGATTTGTCCCCACATCTGGCATGTACCTGTTAGGCAGATGTGTGAGATTTTGTGATTGGAAGCTATTGTATCTATGAATTGGAAATTGTAGAATGTTCTAATCTCTGTTATAGGCTAGAAACTAAGTAAAAAGAATATTTTATTTGTTGTAAACTCAGTTGAAGGGAAACGAATTAATTGCATTTCAGTTTTGCACACTTTTTAGTAATGGCTTCCAGCAGAAGAGGTCTTTCGAAAGAAAAAGCTTTGAAATTGTTAAATGAACTTTCAGAAAATGATTCTTGCAACGAAAATATTAATGATGACGACAAGGAAAATTTTGTTACAAACGACGAAAGAAATATTGTGGAAAATGTTCGTATAATTTCATCGTAAGAATCCAGTTCAAGTGACTGAGAGCTGATGAAAAATATTCCAAGTAAATGCAGATCAGTAATTCATAAAACAATAAAGAATTTTAAAAATGTTATGAAAAAAAAAATCCGGGGAGCCATCATCCCTTCAACGTAATTTCGAAGAAGCGAAAGATGGAACTATGTAGAAAATACATCAGCAGTGCTTAATTTCTTCTGATCGACGCCCTATTCAAAATATTCTAAAAGAAAATCCGGAACTACACCATATTCCAAAAGAAATATTGCTAATAGCGGTCCAAAAACTTCCTGCAGACTTTTAAAAAAAATGATAAAATTTTGAATATCATAAAGAAATGTACAGAAATTAAAGCAAGATCAAAATTAAATAATGAATGGGATTCCTTTATTGCAATATAGGATGTTCGATAAGCTTTAGTTGCAATAGGGGGTTCCATCACTAACCTTTGGTAAAACACATAAGGCCACAATTTTTTCCAACAATGAGCCGAAATAGATGTCTAGAAATCATGTGATATATGCATTTTGACTGAAAATTTTCAAAATCAGATAGATCGAAAGATGATAAATTTGCTCTAATATCAGATGTTTGGAATACATTCATAGAAAATTGTCTCATATGTTACAAACCTGTGGAAGAGCAGCTCTTAAGAAACACTGTAGAGTTTAGCAATGCATGTCAAACAAATTTGGCATCAAATTTTGCTTAGCTGTAGATGTGAGAGCAAAGTACATAATGAACGCATTTCCATCAATAGGAAAAGGTGATTCCAAATTAAAAGATCCAAGCGTGGGTAAAAGATGCTGATCTTAGGTTAATGCAATCTTATCTCAAAACAGGATGAAATATGACAAGTGACAATTCTTTAAAACTCTAAAACTTTTAGAAAGCTTAAAAGAAAATAGTTTGAGCTGAACAATCAATAAAGCAAAAAGGGAAGTTTCAAAATCCTTGAAGATAACAAAAAAAAAAAAAAGAATTATATTCAACAACTTTCATGACACATAATAATACCTTTCTTGTTTCTTACCAATGTAAGAAAGACAAAAATGTTCTTCTTAGCACATTGCATTCTTCATTAGAAATTACTCAAAATGAGAAGAAGTCTCCTGAAATAATAAATTTCTACAATTCTTCGAAATTTGGGGTCGATGTTGCAGATCAGAGGGCAAGAAAATATTCAGTGAAATCTGCATCAAGGCTTTGGCCTAGGCATATTTTTTTTTCAATATTTAAGAAACAGCAGCGATTAACTTAATTCTAAAGCGATTATATATAGCGGCGGTTAAATTCTAAAATTAGCTGAGGAGCTAAGAGAAAAATATATTGCAAAAGCAGCAGAAGTTATCCATCCACGTACAATCTCAGAAGTTTCCAACAAGTGAAAACGTTGCCAGATAAAGCAATCCAAAGACAATAAAACTAATATTGTGTGTGAAAAAATGTTCAAAATTTGTATGTGGATTATGCTTAGCAAAAAAAAGAGAAACAAAGGCTGTAGCATTCTGTGTGAAATATTTCGAGAAAAATTCGTATAATGTAAGTAAAATGTCATGCATATTTAGTTTTTATTGTGATTTAATATCTTATTAATCTGTAGAAACATTATGAGATTTACATTAATTAAAATATATGTTATTTGAAAGATATTTTTACATTTCATTTTATATAACCTGCCAAAATCTTAAAGTAATGTGTATTCGGCAATTAGAAATTCAAAAAAAAATTTAAAGATAATTTCCTATTAACTAAATTTCTTTTTATATTTTATTCTAGAAGCTAAATTTAATATATTATTAATTAAAAATCATTGTATTAATCATGAAATACTTTATTTTCCCTCTGTATTATCATAAAAGTTAAGAATAACATGACTGAAGTCCATGGGTCAGCTACGACCCACCCCGGTAGCTCTAGGTTAACCAGAAATACGGTAGTTCTAGTGTTAAAAATCTATGATTAAAATTATTTTAACAATTGTATATCAATTTAATGTCAATCAAAATTAACTTTTGGTGCATAAGGTCTTGAAAAATTACCAATTATTTTACAAAAAATATGTTGATTAATATTTTTTGAAAAAAAAATTTTAAATTTTCAAAGCGGCTGGGTGAAAAATCCATAATTGAGAAAAGATTTACTGCCAAAATTAATTACATATTTTTTATTTGCGTTTCTTCTACAAGTAATAAGATAATTACAAAAATAAAAATTTTACGTGATTTCGAAAGTTTAATATATGATTTTCGACGTTATATGCTACGAAAAGTTTTTAATGTTAGCATATAAATTAGAAAATAATTAAACTAAGAAAATTTTTTGGTACAAGCATTGGAATACATTATAAAGAACAAGTAAACAAAGTTTCAAAATAGACTGATGGTTGATATTTAAGTTATCATATTTTAAGTTTGGAAACCTTACATTGAAGCGAATTTTGAAGTAAAGTCACTAAAGTTTTAATAACTGCAACTTCATGATAAGTTATCCTATCAATGGCTTAAAATTCTCCAGATTTAAAGGTTTTCTTTTCTTTTTTCCTTTTTTCTTTTTATTCAAACATAGGAAAAAGGGAGAAAGAGAATTACAGATTTTAATAGCTAAGAAAAGGATATTTAAAAGCCCACTTCCCGCAACTTAAAAGGAAAGCTTGTTCTTGGAAAGCTAAAAATATGTATTATTAAAAAAAGGACATTTTTGGAAAATGCAATTTTTGGCACCATTTTGCGATTTGGCGAAAAGCTTAGCGACTTTGGCGACAAATGAAAAGATCTCGAAGGTGCAGCAACGTAAACGAAAAATCGAACGGAAAGAAAGTTACATACTTTTTGGTGAATTTTCTGTATGACGTCACACCTGACCGGAACAGATATAAATACACCAAGAGCTACAGTCGATGGATGAATCCGTAAGAGGAATCAGTCTCAGTTAAAGGGATCAATTTGTCTGAGGAGTCTGCTTTGTAGACCGATCGGAGAATCGTGGCTCGATCGAATTTTGGCCTGAATCTAGAGGAACTGTCGGAGTCTGTCTTTGGAGTCTCTGTTGCGGAAATCAATTGGGGGATCGACCGAAGGCTGTCGGCACTTGAAGTGGAACACGCCGGATGAATTTGCGAAGTAACAGCGTGTATCTACTGAAAATTGTTGGATCCTGCCCTGCAAGTGCAGAATATTACTGCAGTGGCTGTCTGCAATGAGGAGTGATAAGTTGAAATAATTGTGACTGAACGTTACTGAAATAATTGTGACTGTCCGTAAAAGTGTGCCTTGTTCCTATTTTTGAGTCACTAAACTACTCAAGTGCTGTGTATCTGTTATTTTCCAAGCCATGCTACCTATGTGTTGTCCTGAAGACTTACGATTAAAGCGGCATTTCTTGTTATCTTCCGCTATTTCTAGTTGGTATTGATTTTCACTCTACGCCTACGCCCAAAGAGGAAAGAAATTTTTTTCTTAACAATACTATCTTGCAGAATCAGAAAGGAAGTGATTCTATTCTGATCAGCAGTAGATGTATGTTTTTGGTCAACCTATTAAGTCCCTAGAAATGAAATAACTTATGATGTTGGGCTATACGTGATTTTCTCTTCACAAACCTAAGGGACTTTTATCTAGATTTGAATAGCATAAAATTACAATTTCTTTCCCAACAAAAAGGAAACGTGATTAAATAAATTTGGTGCAGGTAAAAATGAAGTGAAGTAGTTTCGATATAATGATATATATATAATTTGAAATTAATGATTGATTGATAGATTGTTTTCATTAACTTCGCCCTAGAAGCAACACTAGGACTATTGGCAGCAGACCTCATAATTTTGAAACTCGGTCAAGTGAAGAGGACAAGATATGAGTGGGATCTCCCTCTCCTAACTTCCAATTCATGCCAAAGGGAGGACTATGAGCCTCGACAGATTTAACGTGCATAAGTCGCGGATACACGGCGGGTCTCTAGTGGCATCAAGGCTCGAACCCGGGACTCGACGAAAACCACTGGCTGCGAGTCCGCGACCATGATCACTAGGCTACTATAGCCACTGAAATTGACGTAAAAAATAGGCTACTATAGCCACTGAAATTGACGTAAAAAATAGGCTACTATAGCCACTGAAATTGACGTAATAAAGAAATAGAGGATATGGACTTACCTTCAAAGAATTGTTACCGATATTGAAATTAATTTGTTAGTTTTGTGGATGAAAGAAGTTTTCCGAAATATATTAATCTACGTAGTTACTGTCGAAGAAAGTTGTGAAATTCATAACGAGAGGACTGGTAAGATAGATTTCTTTTTAAAATCATAACCGCGAGTTTGATTGAAATTCTAGATAGAGCGACTTTAAATATTCTGGAGTGGTAATAAATAAAAGATCTGTTTTATTCTTGTGTGTCTTCGATTAGAGTTAAGTAGTTTTGATTAATATATTAGACTGATATATGGCACAAAAGCCGAATAAGGACGAACAAACGCCACAAACTAAATAAACCGTAAGCGTTAAATATTTCTTTTTATTGAGCCTCTACTTGAGGGAGATCTCTTTACTGGCTTCAAACTCTCGTTTGATGAACTCGGTCTTCTTGAATGAGTCTGACTCTACTTGAGAGAGACTAGACACAGTGAGGAATGAGGCAATTCAGCCTTAACCAATATCCGTGACTAAATCCGTACACTTAGTGTCGGACTCTTCATGAAATGCAAAGTAATAATATCTTCTTGTGGCATAATTTTTTATTGAATAACGTCACACTGAGAAGCAATACGACTATTGGCGACGGATCTCGTCATTTTGAACCTTTGTCAAGTAATGAGAACAACGTTAAAGCTGGCGTCTCTCTCTCACTTTTAGTCTTGATAGATTTCACGTTGAAACGATTGCCTTTCATTATGCGCCATACCTCAGTTGCAGATATCAAGTAATAAATATTGACTCCAATAGACGACACGTGAAAACTAAGTAAAATGTTTCATTAAAAGTCCCTGATGGATAGCTAAAAAGTCACTCTCTTTCGAATCCCAAACTAACTTATCAATTCTAGCTTCGGATCAACTAATAAATTCTTAGCTTACCAATTGTATGATTCTATCGCTTCGTAAACAGCTCATTCTTTTATCCTAATACTTCTGCTATAAAATCCGTTTCAATCACAAAACTAATAGAATAGTTTCAATCCAAATAACAAATATCTGTCACAAGTCATTATCCTCTACCTCCTTTCATTTTCTTTTCGATCTATTTCATTTACCTATATTTATCTCCGAAACGCTTCACTTTACTTCTATCTTCGCCTCCTTTTATTTTAGTTGGGAAGAAATTATAATTTTATACAATTCAGAATTATATAAAGTCCCCGATGTTAATGAAGAGAAAATCACGAATGTCACTACGTCACAACGTACATCAGTCCCACTACACAACGAATCTTTAGTGTCATCAGGACTCGAATCCACTATTCGAACCAATGGCGGCCGCGAGTTCGCGACCAGGACCACTAGGCTGCCTTGGTCACATACATAAACTCCATTTTGACTCCTTCAATCTCTCTTCTTACTATACCTGAAAAAGAGAATTATACATAAAACAGAAGATGAACGCTTATTAATTTATTTGTGTAAGATAACTTTGGGAAATAAGAGAGGATTTGAAGTCAGAAACAGATTGAGCAGAATAAAAGCATACCAAATGACGTAATAAAAATTAGAACAAACCTCATAACGAGAGATATTAAAGTAATCCTTATAACTTAAAAAATTTGAAATTTATTACAGGAGTTAAAAATAAATGAAGATAAAAGGGGAAAATATTGTAAGTATTTGAATCGAGTGAAAAGATGGCGTTTTTGATGAGCGACCACATCGAAAGCAGTTTGAAAGCTCTCCAGTCACTGTTATATTTGTCATTGGTTGCAATTTAATGATGCAAAATATTTATTATTGTTCTCTTTCTCTTACTCAGAGGTTGTTGCGGCCCAGTTACTAATAAACCAGTGAATGACCGATGAATCGTTGTTTCGGGGCTCGTTATCGCGAAGACCAACATATGGTGTAAACAGGGCGGAGATATTCCACTTAAAATTTTGTTTCTTCTTAAAGTTCTGACATGTTGAGGTGCGAAAGAAGAATAAAGCAATAAATCGTTTATCCCGTTGATCTAAATGATGAGAGAAATCATTAATAGTCATTATGCATCTCTGTAGTAGGAGTTGTGGACTCTTTCAACTCATGAGTCACATATATTTTCTTATACGGTAACTTCCATTCTCACAGTCCCTTCCTTTCGTTGTGAAAGTATATAATATGCATGTATACTTAAAATAAAATTATGAAGGAAGCCAATTGGTTTCTTATTAAAAGTATTATACGTGCTTCTTTCTTAGCATATCAAATCAGAATTCATGAAGAATAATTATCCTAAATAATATTTTTTAAAAAAGCATTCAACAAATATTAAACCAAGTAAAAATGAATTTTGTAAGACCGTGTCAGTAAAGGAATAACTTTTGTGTTTCCTCTCTCTCTCTAGGCTTCAGTTTATCTGTCATTTTGAATTCGTGAATGTAATGGTATTCCTGTAAAATTTCTGTTTTGCTCTTCAAATCGATATTATTGTATTTAATTGAGTGCAATGAAAAGCACCCGAAGGAGCAAAAAATAATGAAAGTTTCTTTTGAATAACACTTATCTTCCGATTTTTGGAAACATTTTTATGTCTATTTTATTAACTTGTTTGTGATGGCTAAGTTTTTTTGTAACTTTAACATTTTCTCAAAGATCTGAGGAAAAACTTGATTCCACAGAAACTTTTGTTATTTTTTATTCTTTAGGATAAACTTTATGCATTCTAATAAACATAATATTATTGTTTTTTCACAAGGAAGGTTGAAATTCCGTAGGAATTGAGCTCACGAATTTAAAATGGCTAGTAAATGGGAGTTCTAAATAGGATCATTTAACTGTAATGGGATAATCTCGATGACACACAGATGAAACTAACGCTACTAAAATGTATTGCAATTATATGAAAGGTGATTATCAAAAGTAACTTTAATTTAATTTCCTTCTCTTTGCAGATTTTACCATACATTGAGATTAAATATAAAAATATATGATAAGCACAACACCCAAAAAATAGAAAAGCTATAAAATCTAAAAGATAAAACATAAACAATATTAACTGATTTTTATATTTTTATGCAGACATTGCCTCTTAACTTTTGATAAGTCAAGTTCAATTTTTTACAGTCTCAATTTTTATCTTAACCATTTTGCATACACCTTCATAATTTGTCATCATCAGATTAGAGAAGGATGTGACCGTGAATCATATATCAAATTGAATATTTTTTTAATCAATAAGGACGTGCGATATTAAATCTTTAATCACCTAACGGACGAGGTTAATTTTGATTGGCTGCGCTTTGCACTCCGGTCTTCATTCAAAGCTTTTAGCGATAAGGCACCGCTTCCGAGTATATAATACAGGGACAATCCGTATTCCTGCTACTTCCCGCCTTCCTATTGCCAGATTTTCTCGTCTTTTCTTGCGTTTCCCGCAGGCAGTTAACTTAATTTTTGCAAAATGGCAAACCTTTGTGGAAGTTTCAAGCTCATCTCCAGCGAAAACTTCGGAGAATTTTTGAAAGAAATCGGTGAGAATATTTTTTAATCTTTTATTTTTCAATTTCGAATTATAATTGAATTGAAAATTTATTTGAAGAATCAACAATGGAATCGATAAGACTAATTCGAAGAATGAAGATTTTTTTATTACTCAAATAAATCTAAATGAAAAATTAATCTGTTATTGAGAAGTTTTTAATTATTTGAAAAAAAAATTGATTATTCACTCACATACGTGTGTGTGTGCATATATAAATTTCATTTTTTTCATTGTTGTTTAACAAATAAATATATCGCTCATTACTTTAAGAAAAAATTAAGATTTCGTAACAAAAAATAAGACATATTCAGTTAAAATGTAATTGTTAACTATTTGTTCTAACTTGTACAATAAATCAATGATTTTATAATCTTTACATCAGAATGACAAAGGAAATTCTAAAAATTTAGATACCAGATTTAAAATTACCGTATTTATTCGAATCTAAACCGCTCTTTTTCTTGAATGCTAATGCTACTGAAAACCGGGTGCGGCTTAGAATCGAAGGCGGAAAATTTTGTTGGGTGGGAAAAATTAAGCAATTACAGGAACGTGTATGCATTTAAAAGTTTTTAATACTGGTAAAATAAATTATTTAATTCTTATTAGTTCTCATTTTAATTTCGCAAATATCAGATATCGATACTTTTTTGCGCTATTTCTTATTTTTTCACAAAAACTTGTTGAAACTTTTGGGTATGGCCTAGGGTCGAATAAATACGGCATATTACAAAATTTATGCATAATTAATTCAATTAGTTATAGACTTTATACTAAAACACATCAGAAAATAGTTTTAATGTGGTTTAGTTTTGGGATAAGAAAAGACTTCAACATTCATAAGAGGAAGCCTTATCATTTTCTATACTTCTTAGACTATCAATGAACACAAGAAGTTTAATTTCAACCTAAGATTTATTTGAGAAGTTCTATGAGACTGTTTTATTCATGAATATTGAACCATTTTAAGAAACATTTGTATTATTTTATTTATAAAATATTTTTTTCAAACTGCTTACTTTTACCCTACTGAACGATCCTCTAAATGTAGAAAGTCCTTTACGTTTATTTTAGATCACTGTTATGTGAACTCCATACATCGTAAAATTCTTTCTTTATGCTTAAGAGAATACTTTAAAGCTTTTTATTTAAACATCCCACCAGATATTATTCGGCCGGATCGAGGACTCAACTCTCAGTAATTTTTATGCAATGACTAACTAGGTTACCACAATTTTAACGATGTTCATAACTTTTTTTTAAAAAAAATCAAGATTTAAATTAAGTTATTTAGAATATTAAAATTTATACAGTGATATCTTGGTAATCCAAAAGATATTCGACCAGAGCACCTCCGCATTACTAGAAAATCACTAATAATAACGAATTTAAATAGAAAAGGGTATTTTTGTATGTAAATTTAGTACAATGTTTACGCAAATAAAGTACAAACGAAATAATTAAAATTACAAAATAATGTATAGTTTTGTTTTGATATCCTATATATTATTCCGTTGAAGCAGAAGGCATAAAATGATTTTCTATGCCTTATTTGCCGGTGTAAAAATACTGGGTTACTGACATGCTGTATTGGTAAAAAGTGCCGAATTTTAGAAACAATGTTGTACATGAATTTAAATGGGAATATTTCATACAACAATTTTTCACCTTGTTTTTATTGCACTGATTACAGTCCTAAAACTCCAATTATAATAAAATATCGGAACTTGCATGAATAATTAAAAAGTTATAATAAGTTTCTTATAATTTTTATATAGCTTACGTGTAAAGGTTCTGAAATACATTCTTTTCGTTGCCATTACCAATTAAAGGAATTATATCAGAATTTAAGAAATCTGTTGTATTGTTTTTGAAAGAATGTGCTGATTTAAGAAGAATTCTAAATATCTTTTAATTTCTAATACAATGTGTGTGAATAATTTTAAAGAATGATAACATTTAGATGAAAATGGCATCTTATAATGTGTATAAAAAGACAAGTTTTTAAAAAATGCGTTTATTTTAAGAATATTAAATAATTAAAAATATTATTTATAATATTTTCTTTAATGCAGTCTGATATTGTTTTGTACAGCAAATAATCAATGTAAATTTAAGAAACTAGAATACAAAACATAAGTCTTTTTTGTTTAAATCCAATTGAACATTTTCTGATGAAATGTCTCGTTACAAGATTTAATTGTTATTATTCTTTTAAACAAATAATTAATTCATTTTTAATGTTCACATGACAACATCTTTTCTTTTGCATAATTCAAAACAAAAGGGATCCTTATTTACCAATTTTCCTTTTTAGTTTTATATTTTATTTCACAGAATTAATTTTATATATGGTCCTACACCTTATATACATAGAATTGAGAAGTCCTCTGCTGCGTTTATATAGGAGACCTCCAGTTTATTATGTAAAAATGCATATGTTATTTATTGCTTTGATATAGTATATGTAACCTCTTTCAAAGTTTCATCTGGAAAAATCAAGAAAAATAGCTTGGAAGTTTTCAGATATTTAACTTTATTTTATGGACATTTGCAATAATTCTTTAATGCAACAAACTGTAAGCAAAAACTGTATTCCCCTAGAGGGTACTTGTAGGCGCTTAATGTTTCAATGTAATATCACATGGAGTTAAGTATTTTACTAACAAACAGTCTCTTACACTGGATTCATGAACTTTTTTTAATAACACATCATATTAAAAAACACACTTTAAGCATTTTGTTGGAGCTTTTTTTTTCTCTATGTCCTGGATTTTCACATTAATTAGAATAAATTTACTCATTTGATAGGGAGAAAGTTATTCAATTATTAATTTCGTTCTTGAAGCAAAACGAGAACTGTTAACGATGAACCTCGTAATTCTAAACCAATGTCTAGTAACGAGGTCAACACCTGAACTATCATTCTACCTTTCTCATTAATGCTATGTTAGAACTTGAGCTCCGACAGATTTAAAGTGCATCAGCCCCATTACACTACGATCTTTTGAAATACGAGATTACACATTGATCACCCAAACTTATTACACATTGATTACGAGTTCATTACTTTACCAACAGAGTAACCACAGCCAAGGGAAATAGAAAAGGGTTTTTTAATTATTTATTCAATTTTACTGTAGTTTTCTTTTATTATTAACATGGGTTTTTCATAGCGAACGTTTATGTGCTAATTTTCTTGTTTTCTTGTTTCCTCGAATGTTTTGATGTTTTTTTTTTTAAAAAAAAATCGTAAATGTATAAAAAAAAAAACCCAATCTTCATCATCAAAACTAATAATTCCTTGAAAAAAGGTATTTATTGATTAAGTAAAATGAAACTTTATCAATTTTTTGTTTATTCAATATCATTAATACAGTTAAATGTTATTTATTATTGAAGTAGTACAACAGATCATCATCTAAATGAAAATAGATTTGCTTCATTAACTTAGCCTTTGTGATGCACTAATCCGACTTTTGTACAATCTTGTTTGATACAATTTCTTAGTGTATTTTCAGGCAGCATTCACCTTTATAGTGTACTCCTTCTCCTTGTGCTATTCTTGTACTTCTCTTGCTCTCTCTTTTTATAATTCTTGTTGCGATTTCTTAGAAAATTGCTTAATTGTCTTTCAGAATGAATACTTAATCACCTATAACAGAAGTAAAAAAAGATGGAAACTAAGGGAGCGTAGACTAAATGATGTAAATAAATCATTCGAAACCTACTGAGTTTCAACATCAGAAGTCCAAAATATTTTCATAACAGAAAAATAACAACCAAACTATTATTCTCTGATCCAGATTTTTTAAACAAAAACAGCGAGAGCTCAAATTCTGAAATATTAAATGTACTACGAATAAAATTTTAAATAGCAAATTTCAGAGACTGTTACTTTTACAAGGTTATATATACTAAAAATTTCTGTACATCAAAAACAGTACTTTTTTAAAATGTTTCTTAAGGAATTAAGTTTCCTATTCATTACTCAGTAATTAGTACTTTTAATTTTATTCATTTAAATCATTTGTTTGCTTTTCAATACCTAAATTAGCATTGCAGCAAGCAGCAAATAGAGCAGCTCAGCCTGTATTGGCTGTTGAATCATAAAATGCCAACAATATCTATTTTGTCTGCTCAAAAAATCAAAAGATAAAATATTTTTAGTTTAATTTGATATGTATAAAATAAAAACTATATAAATCATTATATCATATCTATGTTTTATGAAATTTAAAATTTTATAGCTCCATTCGGAAATTTTTCTCTGGAATTAAGATATTCTTGATACTATTACTAAGAGTAACTATTAACTCATTAATCGATATCTCGCTCCTGGGTATTTATTCCTTAATGAAAAAAATGTTTGCATCAAAAGAACGACTATTTTCAGCATTATGAATGTAAGACTGAAAACAGAAAAGTTTTTTTCCTGTTCCCATTTTGTTTATTGAAAGAGCGACTGGTATCTGAAGTTAAATTTTTATATAGAAAATTCCATCATCTTTTCTAAGTGTCACTTTTTTGTTTTATTCACAAAATCTCATTATTAAAATATTAATTACCACACCATTTTTTTTTAAATTTCTTTTCCTTCTAAAATCTATGCACGCACTTTTCTACTCACTTTTATATCTCAAAATCATAAAGATAAGTCTATTGGAAATAAATGTATTTAAAGGATTCCGATGGCTATTTTTAACGTTATCAGATTACTGTAATTCGCAAGGATGAAGAAGAAACTCGCTATGAGATTATCGGTTAATTTTATTTCATTGAATTCTTTACATCAAAAGCAATCGTTAGATAATTTTTTCATAAACTATTAGATCTGTGGTTCATCATGATAAGTGGTTCAAGGTCATGAAATCCGTTATTTCAAGACCAAACATTAATTGTGTCTTATCATGCACGTTGTCCTAAAAAATGACGATTAAAACTTTATGAAAGAAAACTCAATTGGCGAAACGATCAAAAGTTGATATCGGTCTTGTATCTTTGCTTTTTAAGATTGTCTTATGATAGACGTTTGAATAAACAGTTCTATTTGCTTATATGAGATATAGGAAGACATCGAAAATACAAATCTCGCCTTGTGCAACTCTGGTAACACTAGATTCAATTCAAAAGTTCTATGATTCTAGCCCAAAACTTGAAATTATTTGTGTTTTTAGAACCCAGTCTCATTCTTAATTCTTAATTAGTGTTATATTTAACAGCTCATGTAACATTAATTTCTTGTTGAAAATAAGATTAATTCAATATTTTAAGGACAATACTTTCATGCATAAGAGCATAAAACAATGGAATAGTCTAATGTTCCTCTCAATGAGATATAAGTTACCAAGAAACAGTTAACGGGTTTCATTGGAATATTTAACAAAAGGATTAAATTATTTAGTAAATTAGTTGATAAAACATATTATTAATCTAATTCTTCAAATATACTGCACGTTATAATGTATTCACGTGGTTTCACTGCAGTAATGCGAGACTGTATTCAAAATTTCAAGATTAATTACGGATATTTGTTCTACAGGACCGAAAGATATTTACGGACAATATGTTTATTTTTATAAAAAAATTATTCGTACCTCACAATGCTTGTCAGTTTTTCTGACTTATTTACAAGGTAGAAAATATTTATAAAAACAGTAATTTTAATGGATCGAATAAGTACTTGTATATTTCTTCTATAAAATTTCAATAAATAACTAAATTTTGAACCATGATCAAATTTTGTTACACAAGTAGGGGGAAATATCTTGACTTTCTATAAGGGATCACTCAAATTCCTTTTATATTTACTTCTGTATTTAGCAGTATATCCAGTATCTTTGAAACTTAACTTAATATTTAGTTCAAATATTAATAAATAAATTATAAAATTTCATTTATATATATTTTACAATATCATATTTTCCAAATTGGTTAACCTTATAACATTTATTTTGTCATTATTGAGTTTATACCTCCATATTTGAAGTTTAATAGCTGAGTATTATAGTTCGTAAAGAAATTATAAGACCATTGTAATTTTGAAAATTATGAAATAAAGATTCTAAATACAATTTAAACAAAATGAAATATGATACTACAACATATATATTTATTATAATTAAGTTTCAATAAGTTTGTATGATGTAATTAATGATTAAGTTAACAAAAATGTATGAAATAAACAAAAAAATCATTGTTAAATTATAAGATCACTTGTACAAAAACAAAAAAAGTATTAAAATTAAATGATTTTGGACCTCCGCTTTTTCTGACAAGCTCAAACACTCTGTTTTTCTTGAAATGAGCAGGTGGGTAAGTTCAGTTTCAGAAATATTGTGTCATTATTTTACTATGACTACTTCTAGTTCATGGGCTGATGAAAACTGTTTATTATTAGCATGAATTTTGAGACATAATGTTACACCAAAGGTTTTCCTCGGGGCCCAAATCTGGATTTCGACTTGGCCTGGCAAAACATTAACTCTTTTTCATTTTTTAAAATCATTCTTGGGAGGATTTAGATGAATGGGGAAAAGTATTATTCTATTCCAGTTAGACCACTTATTAAAGGCCCAAACCGTATGAGATGGATTGTGCGAATTCCGCATGACAAGAGGCTCCTCTTTTACTGTTTCTCTTCCCATTTGTCTACTGAAACATTCCCCCTCTCCCTTTTTTTTTTTTTACCGAAACATTCATTTCACGAATATAAATACTTTTTTTTAAGAAAATCATAGTCGAAAAGTTGTCGATCGTCCCGTGCTATCAATTCTACCAGATTGTTTTATTTTGTTCAAATCATCTAATTTAATAATGATGTTATGACTGGCAGTTTTAGAACGCTTCATTAAATTAGCTGTTTCCTTTTCAGATTTACCAGTATCTTCATAAAATAAATTTTCTCACTTCGTCCTCAAATAACGCTCTCCCCGTGACATCTTCAAAAAAATCATGGCTAGCACAATCAAACACCAACCTTTGCTACTCAAGTAATGCGGTTATGAAATACTATCGCATGCATTTTATAATTATTCTGAAGCATACTAATATGCTGATTTGCTCTGGTGGTCTTATAATTTCTTATCAGACACCTTATTCAACAGAAAGTGTTTCTGGATCCATTTTAAATCCTTACACTTAAAATTAGCATATTATGTCTTCTTTCTCAGAAATGAACAAATTCATTTGTGGTATTATACTTTCTTAACGCTTTGTATTGCTTTCTTTATTTCTAAGAAGATATCAAAACTTCGAATAATTTAGGCGCCTTTTTAAAAGTTTTCAGTTGAAATTTGTCAATATTTGAGATGGGCATTACTTCAACCTTGGATCAAATTTTTTCACTTAAAGCTTAACTTATTTTTCAAAAAGACATCCTCTACAAATAAAATATTATTTTTTGAAAATTTAATCGCATCAGATTTAAATATATATAACTTCCCTATTTTTCTAAATAAAATTAGATCTCGAATTCTAAATAAAATCTAATCTCTGTCTTTTAGACGGATATAACTTTTTAATACCACCAAATACTTAACCAGTCATTGAAGTGTAGTAAAATATTGTTTTTCCATTCAGATTCTATTTCACTTTTTGGAACATCAAGTAAAAAATTTAATCTTTACGGAAAAAAATAGTCTGTTATTTAACGCGCGATGTCCCTCTCAATAAACTAATGACAAATTTAACAATCGAAAATGTTTAAATGCCATGGAAAAATCGGGATGAGAATTACTTGCCAAAGTTCAATTTTAAAACAAAGTTCATTGGACCTTCACAAAGTCTCTTTTTTTGCAAAGTACTGTTCTCTACACAAATTATCGAACTGAAGTTAAACTTTGATATCCTTTCACTTTATGAATTGAAAGTTATCAGATAAGATGCTTCTTTACATGTTCCATTTTGTTTAAAATAGAATCACGTTTACAACGGTTTTCCTAAAGGGTGGGAACCCACTATTCATCTGCCGCATAGAAATGAAAAAATACGATAACGATTAATCTGTTCGATTGTGATAACAAAATGATTTCGAGAATACGTTACAGATACGTGCAACCTTGGATCTCTGTGCGTGTGCGACCTCTCGGAAGTCGCATGGACTTTATACTCTTCCCAGGACATGATTTGAACTTTGTCTAAGAGTACATGTACTCTGTCTGGGAGAATATCTTTATCAATACGGCTAGAGCTACTTTTTTTTTTTATCATACACTCATCCTCTTATCAACTAAATGTAAACTGTTATAATCTGGAAATAACATTTTACATTACACAGCAGTAGGAACCCATCAGAATAAAAAAAAAAAAAAAAAAAAAAAAAACCTCATGACTTGTTCACTGAGGAAAGATGTTCATAAAATTCATTTAGCCTTTTCGGGAAAAAAAGTAGCTATCAGTAAAAGTGTTACTTCACGTTTTCATAACCAAATATAATTTAATCAAGTAACCATATACCATATATATATATATATATATATATATATATATATATAAAGCTCTTGTAATAATAATTTACATTAATTTTAAATGCTACCATATTTTAAAATCAATTTTTTAAAAAAATAAAGTATCAAAATTAGTTATATAATATCATAAGATTTCTATGTAAAAAATTGGAAGATTTCATTCAAATTCAATTATTGTTTTTGTTTAATTATACAAATAATAAATAATTTTAAGAGAGAGAGAGATAGAGGTGCACTTTTACTATAAATAAGATATTTTTGATATAAATAACATCTACCAATAAAATGAAACCAATTGTGTTAATTTTGATTGCAAGTAAAGTCTTAAGGGTTTCTTAAGAGACAAATTACTTAATTTTGTAGTAAAAATATTATTATTTGAGGAGTTTTCTGACTATATTTTTTCAATACTTTTTCGAATATATTAATGAATTTTCATGTCCATTGTTGAAATCCAATTGCTTCCTACAAAGTCGTGAATGGAAATGACTTTTAAGCCATTATGGTCCGTAACTTTAAGTTCATTTTAAGAAACGAGTTTATCCCTATGTTATAAAGATATCCTTCAAAACGCCACGAAATATTTTTTTAAAGGAAAAATTCAGCGCTCTTGGATTGATTTAAAAATGAATTCCGATTATTGGTAGGCTATCTAATTTCACGACTTTTTGTTTCAATAATTTTAAATATAAGTTTAACGTAATTTTAAAAAATATATGGCCTTCTTCGAAGCTTTCATAAATTTAGGAATCCAAAATGCTAAAATTAGTACAGAAAATGCTCTTTAATCCGGCGTTCGATGGTCTGATACATTCTGTAATCAGGCGTAAATTTTCGGGTGGATTTCAGCAAATGTTGATGAACATGTTTATCAAGAGCAAAACGTTACTAGTGATGGTCAAAATGTAGAGCTAGATTTGGTTAAAAATGTACCCAACAGCCATTTCCACTATGTTCTCCCGTGAGGAAATTATAGACTGGATTGAAATCAAAAGAAACGTGACAATGGTCGAAGAAATGAGTGACAAACGAAGTTTGGGAGCCCATAAGAATCCTATGCTCAGGAGATAGAATCAGGTGAAGAGAAAGAGGCTATGAAAGATAAAGTCTTAGGGGGGGGACAGGCATCTGATGCATTAAATCCATTAATGAAATTTTCGAAATGTAACAAATAACAACTCTGCAAAACTTGTGAATTTGTGTACAATTCGAAAGAAGATATCCGAATCACGAAAGCAAAGCGATGTCACATACGTTTTTAAACAATAACGCTCGTGTAGAAACTCCTAGAAACTTGATCCCTCGGGTGAGTTTTGTGCAATCAGTACGAGAATTTATGTAATAAATTTGCCTGCCATTGTTTGATACGAGCCTTATAAAATCGGAATCTTAAATATTTAAATCAACATAAAAGTATTTTTTAGTTTTTATTTCTTTCTATTTAAACATCAATCAACGAAAATAATACTCTTAGAATATTATATAATATAGATATAATTAATAAAATAATAGATAATTACTTTTTTTGAAATAGTTGGCTATTTTATTCTATCCACTTTTTATACAATCTTCCAAAAAATTAAGGCGGGTTAATAGGCATTAATAACAAAAGCAACGATCAATTCGCATTTCCTTAATAATTATATTTAAGTCATCGCTCAAAAATATCCCTTCAAAAGAATTTTCTTTTCTTTGCCATTAACCATTTTGTTTTCGTCAAAATTGTTTTAAAAAAAAGAAGGGGGAAAGAAAAAGAAAACTGTTAATATAGCTTGAAACTACGTTAATTACAAAAACATTTAAGATTTAAATGTTGTGCATATTTCATAATTAAAAAAAAAACAATTAAAAAAATCAAAAGTAAACCTTTTTGTATATTTTATGCATCATTAACATAAACACTTATTTAACTAATATTTCTTAAAATATTTGTTAAATAAGAGATTATATTTATTTCTTTACATATAAATAATATGGTACGTATAATTAAAATAACTGTGTTAAAAATGAGAGAGAAATTTCAGATAATGTCATGATATGGAGTGAATTCTCTTTTAAAACCGTTTTAGATAACCTATACACAACATTACTTTTCGATTTTCAATTCATTACTTTTTACTTACAATTCATTACTTTCAATTCGTTACATTACTTTTCGATTTCGTTTACAACACGATATTACTTTTCGATGGGGACTTTAAAAAAAAGAAATTTCTAAAAATCCATTATACATTATTAACAGTTAATTTATTATTCATTGCAGGGTTATTGAGTTGTTTCTCAATACCGTACCATTTTGAGAAGAAACAAATATCCGTAATTTATTGCAAAATCTCATAAGTGAAGTATTGTTATAATACTTAAAAAAATCTTCTAGAGACTATTTTAATTTCTAGATTTTAACTTTCTTCCTTTCTGGTCATGATCAAATGAATCATCAATAGTCCCAAAAGCGTGTACATATTTTGGACATCTTACAACATTTTTTGAGGAATTTTGTTAGAGAAACTGCAATAGAATACATTTGAGTAGCTGAGTAAAAAAAGAAACAACAGGCTCTTACACTGCAACCGGTCAACGTTATGAATTGCTCTTTTGCTTAAAGTTGACATTGTATACATACATTTCTTATTGATTTGTTCTCATATAAAATTATTAGTATTGTCAACAGTTTTTTAATAACATTTTGATCATATCATTAAGGTCAAAAGTTAAATGAAATCAATTCTGAGGAAATTAACTCTCTTTCAATACTAATCTGAATAACTTCCTACTGATATAGAGTAAATCATGCATGTACATGGATATTTTAAAACTCAATTTAATTCGCTCAGTTAGTCAAAATTTCAAATGTGAAAGCCTGTATTATGATAATGATTTTCATCATATTCTTTTAATAGGTTCCAGCATATTAATTCATTTCTGGCAATACGTTCAAATATTCAAATACTTTCAGATTATAAATTCCAAATTATTATTACTTTCAAAATATATGTTCCTATATTCTATTGATTATAGAATATGAGTTCATATTTCATGTAACTTTTTAAATATACTACATTATCATATTACTTTAGAATTATATTTCACGAAAAAAATCAATTTTTATTTTTATTCTAATATTTCACATTAATTCTGAATTATATTCCACTAACGCAATGCTTTTTATGATGTGACAAAAAGTTTCAAATTTAAATCACTCAAGTTGCATCCAAAAAAATTAAACAATAAGCTTTTTATGAAGTGACAATACGAATAGAGTTTTGTATGGAATATATTACTAACGGAATAGGTTCCAAACAAGTAATGCTGCTACTCTTCCTATTACATGAAATAATAGGCCCCCCCCCCCAATTCCAACTATGCCATGTTACTTCTTTTTAAGATAGAAGTAACATTCAGTCAAAATAATAAGAGTCTAGAGATACGTAAAAATTGTTTCTGAGTGTCTAGAAGACTTTTAAAAAATCATCTCAGGGCGCAAACGCACCTGTTGAATCGGAAATTATTCTGTATTCGGCGAATGAGGACAACGGTACATGAACAGATATTTAAATCCAGGAAATTCTTATCTTTTTCTCAGAACATTGCTATTATCACACTGCAAATAAAGTATCAAATTCAAACTCACGAACTTCGAACTGTGGTCTTAAAAACGTGTGCTCAGCTTGTAGGGCGTTGCCGGCGTTGCATGAGAAAAGTTAATTCTGAGATATAAAGAAAGGTTATCTTTTCTGTATTAGGGATCGAGAGCATTACTCTGACCTCTTCTATCGCTTATCAAAAACCACCTTTGAGTGCCCGATATCACTCTACAACTACATTTTCATTATCTATTTATTGCTGAAAAGAGGAATTAGCGGTGGAGGAAAACTAATTAGAGGGAAATTTATATTTTATTTCATCTGTTATTTCAGAGTACCAATAACATTCAATTAGTTTTCGGATGAGTGTTTTATTTGGAGAATATCATGGAGTATAATTTTTATTCGCACCAAAGAAAGAAAAAAAAGTACTAAATTTTAAAATTTATATGAATCATTTTCATTTTTCTGAAATAATTCGACATTTTATTTGCAACTCTGATACTTAAATTAAATACGAAATTTCATTTAAGAAAAGATATTGTTAATAATTTTGTCCTTTTTAGTGTTTCTTTTTATTTGTTACATTTTATAACTCTTGCGTTTTTATCACGTTGTTAGACATCATGAATAAATTTTGAATGTTATTTTCAGACTAAAACCCAAAATAGCTCAAATAGTGCATATTTATGAAAACTTAACTAAAATAATTTTTTGTCACATGTTTTAAAAATAATGATCATTAATTTCAATTTTCTTACATACTTCAATTTATTCTCATGAGTACTAATATTTGTCAATTTTCTATAACTATATGAGTTCTTGGAAGATTTGATTGTGTATATGAATGAATCGAATATTTCTTTTCATTTATGGATCATTGGAACGATTGTATACTTAAGTCTATTTTTTCATAGTATTGAAGAACATATCTCAAGCTCATAGCACATTTTCAAATTGAAAAATCTTTCAGTACTAATATAAATCCTTGCGATTATGATGTATGTACCCCTTTGTCATACAACGCCCTTTAAAACTGAAAATATTAAGTGAATATACTTCCATTTTGTAAAACTATAAATATCCTTTTAGAACTAAAATGTGAAGGCAAAGTTAACTGATTAAGTACAGGCGGTAGTAATATTTTGGATTATGTCAACAATAAGAAATGCATTTTCTGATGAAAAAGTGTTTCCATTTTGATATAAATTACTAACCTTGTATATTTATATTCATTTATTATTCTGTGATTTTAAAGTAAAGAATCCTTACATAATGCTATTTTTTTTTCCTTTAAGAAGTAAAAATGAAAATAAAAAGTTAGTATTTCTGGAAAGGATTCGAAACATGGAACACATTTTAAACCATAAAAATAGATTCATTCAGGCAGATATGGGTAAAATGATGCTCGGTATAAGGTAGTGAATTCAAAATATCCAATTAATGTGAAGGCATTTTTCTATCAGAATAAAAATTATCCGAATTAGGGTCCTGTTTTTTTAAGAGCACGCAAAGAAAGCTTTAAAATATGTTACTTTCTACAGGACAGTGATACAATGGAATAGCCTTTTTTTTCTTTTTCTCAAGAATTTCTCATGGGATTTGTTTTCTTTACGCAGGTGTGAACTTGATGACCCGGAAGCTGGCTGAAAGCTCCAAGCCTACCGTGGAAATCAAGCAGGAAGGTGACGAGTACGTCGTCAAGACCATCGCTTTCAAGAATTCCGAAATTCGCTTCAAGCTTGGTCAAGAGTTCGAAGAGAAAAGGTTGGACGGAAACACCGTCAAGGTCGGTCGCCGAACTGCACTCTTTTATCCCTTCTTTTTTTCATCTAAGTGAAAAAAATTACATAAATAGAGAGAAAATAATTATGTAATCTCCATGGGATTATTTATTGGTACTCAGCATATAATCGATAAAGTTGACTCAGATTGATCTTTTTAAAATTTAAGAATCTTATAAATAAAAAATCAACATAAGTATAATGCGCAAAGCTAATTAAGAAGAAATATTTTGAATTTTCTAAAATATTTCTAAAAATTTTTTGTTTGAATCAAGCTGCTTGAATATATGACAAATGAAGCAGAAAATACATAACATTCTAGTGAAAAATGAAAAGAAATCATAAATGCATTTTTATATATACGTTATTTTTATAGTTTTTGTAGCAGTACTTTAGAAATAAAAAAAAAAAAAAAAAAAAAAAAAAAGCAAATGCATATAATTCGAAATTCCTGTGATGGGAGTAACCTATCTCCTAGTTAGAACAACACAGTTTAAAATTATTGAATTCATTTATGTTTCATAATTTACATTTGATAATTACTACGACGAAATTGAGTATCAGATAAAGTTTACATAAAAGATAGAGTGAAATTTGCTGGTGATGCATAATTATAATCGTTAGCTCTTTAAATGGATGAATTAGCAAGATTGGATGGAGGATCGCAGAATTTACACTGTCTAGCTTAGGCAAAAAATTAAACTTATTTTCCATGACATAACCAAAGCAAAATAACTAAATAATTCATGTGAAGTTTAACAAAATTACTTCTGACTTTTAAAAGTCATTCAGGTACTTTATAAATTATAAAAGTCTACAAACTAAATCATTTAAAGATGGGAATAAATAAAATAGTGCTCTTATCTCATGTGTGTTTTTTTTAAAAAAAAAATAATGTTTCCGATCATTCTCTATAATATTTTATAGACCGTTGTATCTCTCGAGAATGGCAAGCTGGTCCAGAAGCAATTTGGAGACAAGGAAGTCACCATCACCAGAGAAGTCGACGGAGACACCCTCAAAGTGGTAAGTTCGAAAACAAATTTCGCTTCTATTACTTCGTCTGCTAAGCAACAGTACATTAAGTGATTCGTTATTAATGTTGACAAATAAGTTTCAAAATCAGCTTTACTTTAATAAATTCTAATGTAATCTTTCAGCAGAAAAAAAAATTGAATTTAAATTAACACAAGTTAATTTCTGGAGCGTGTTAAGACTGGTATGATTCGATAACTTCATACAGACTTCATTCTAGATATAAGAGAGATGAAGTGTGTAAAAATGGAATTAAAAAAATTTATTATAAAAAGGATGGTTTTCAAAATGAAGAAAATAGTTTTTCTTCAAACAGCTTGGGAAATTTTCTCCCTCTGATTATAGACTTTGGAGGTAAAATGTTTCAACCATTAGGCAAAAAATGGTTAATATACATAATTGCAAAGAAAAAAAATGCAGATTTATAATTTTAGAACAGAAGGTGAGGTGAGCCTTCCCTCCAAACTTGAAAATGCTTACAAACAGCCTTTGCTTTTGATTTCTTTTTCACCGAGGGCTATCTCATAGTTTTTAATGATCATATTCTAACTGAATGTTTAATTTGTGAAGCATATGACAGTTGTAAAAAACGTTCTTAAGTTGATTTCTAATCAAAATTGTTATTTAGCTAATGGATGTAAAATAACTTGTGAATGAAAAAACCAAGTAACTTGAAACTACAAAATTTAATATACTTCCTTTTTCTCGTATTATATCCTTTATGAAAGAAAAAAAAATGGACGAAATATAAATTTAATATTTTAACAAACACATATTATGATTAAATTTTTTTTATTCAAGATCCTTTTTTTTCTGTAAGATTATTGATAACAAATTATTATTTTAACTAATACAATCAATGTTATATGAAACATAATCAATGCAACTATTCTAAAGAATAATTATTATTATTATTATTTTTTTTTTCAGGTATGTGAATCCGGGTCCGTTGTATCTACAAGGATCTACAAAAGAGAATGAAGCTTTAATTCATTCCCCCAATCATTCACCTCATTCAAACAAAGAAACTTTCATGTATCAAGTCACCACCCCCAAGACCATCGGGGGTTTTAAATCGAAATCTTAAGTACCATATGTTCAGAACACTATGAATTAATTGTATCAAATTCTTTTTAATGCAATACAGATTCCTAAAGCTGCTTTCCGTTTTTGTGGTTGTGAAATTCGTTGTGACTTGTACTATTCGTAGCAGTTATGAAATAAAGAAGTAGAATTAGTACATGATTCCGTGTTGTGTTTTCTTTAATTAAAATTAGTCACCTAAAATATTCACGAAATACAAGCTGTTTCTTTATTCAGTTGCCACAAGGGGGGCTCAAAAAGGATTTGTATTTGAAGACAGATGATCTCATTAACGTAAATTGTTGTTACTATTGGGTGCTGCCATCTGTTAAACAGAGCAGAAACAAATTTGACATTCATTCATAGTTAGCTTTGAATTGGTTGTCATTTGCTACCAAATCAAAATTTGACAGCCTCTACAGCGAATTGTTATCTTCGGTGAGACCTGGATTCATCACTATACACCAGAAACCAAGTACAAATCAAAACGTTTGGTTGCTTCCGGTGAATCTTTTTCTAAATTAGCGAAGAGGGTCTCATTGATCGGAAAAGTCATGAAGCAGAATTTTTGAGATGTCATGATCCCGAATACGACTTAGACAGCTGTCTGCTGAGTGACTAAAAACAAATTATTTTCGATGCTAGGAGTGAAATATTTTCTAATTTAAATGAACTTATTGAACGATCCTCGCACTACAGGAATTCAATTTGTAACTTTCGATTCGTTGCTTTAAACACTTTTAATAAAGTAAAATACGCAAACTTAAAGGAGGATTTTTGAAATAGCAAGTATTTGTAATCTCGTTTTGTCTTTTTCATGTGGGTATTACATATTTTAAATTTCTGAATTTTACTCGTGTATTTACATCGTTATAATGAGATAAATTTTGATTATTTCATTAACGCTTTAAGGTGCTCTAGATATTTTTGGAAGCAACAAGAATGGCTGGAAGGAGAGATACTTTATGTAAGTGAAACGTTTGTATAATTGTCGAACATCAAGAACATTGAAAATCCCGCTTGAATCTTATACATATAATATATTTAATTAGTTAATGAGCTGTTTGGAAACATTTCTATCATACTACTAAAGTTCTTTTAAATTTTAAAGAAGAGAAGGGTTTTTTTTCCTGAAAAAAGCTTTTCCCTCCCCCCCCCCTTTTCTTTAAATATATTAATTCGAAAAAGAAAAATTGTAAGATATAAATTCTGATTTATATACTGAAAAATTTAGAAAAAAAAACCTTTTTTTAAATTTTGCAAAATAAAAAAAAAATATTTTAAATGCTATTTTACCTTTATATACGTAACTTTAAAAATTATTCATGAAAAGACTCAACTTAAATAGGTTTTTTGTAGAAAATAAATAATTTATTAATTCGCTATCACAACTTTTCGGGAAATGCACACAAGAAAATAGTTAAAATAAAAATTAGCATTTCTTTCAATTAACATTTCGTACCGATTTGCATTTCTAAATATATATCATAATTTTGAAATTTCTGAAAATAAACTACTTTTATGTAAATAAAAATAAACGCTTCAAGTTCTATGCGATTATATATCAACTGAACAAAAAAACTGTAAAAATGCCTTCATGGAAAAAAATAGTTTTAAATTTTTAAAGTTGTTGCGAGAAACACTCACACAATATTATTTATTTTCTGGGCATTTAAAAGTCACTAACAACATATCTAAAGTCCTCACTAAATGTATGCTTCTGTTTGAGGTTGCTTTTGGCCAGTTGTACCTTTTTTGATAAATTTATTCATCATTACAGATTAGCTTATAATTTTGAGGACCTGTTTGAATTTATATTACATAGCATAGTATATATGGCAGTTAAAACTACTCAGCAGTAAAAGTTCTTTTTTTGAGTATCTTATGTGTTATGATATATCATTCAAAATTATCAAGTGAAACAGGTTAGTTTTTCTAACTTTTAAGACATCCTTTTTTTAAGAATTCGATTTTTCAATTTTTCCTATTTTGTAAATTATTATGTTTTAATATTTAATGCCCCTATAATGTTTCAAAATTACTATTAGAAATAGAAAAATAATTATCATAACGTTTCATATTTCTTTCCTATTTAATAAACACTGAAAATAGCTACATATTTTAGCAAAATTATACGGGTAATGATTGCCGCAACAATTGACCCAATACTAAAATAAAAATTCACACCTTATATTTCAATACTTAGGATGTAAATAAAAATAAATGTGTAAAAATATTAGAAATTATCTATAGAATGTTTAAATCATTTTCTTAAGAATTTACTTAAAATGCTTTAAAACAGCCTTAAAGTAACGTTATATACTTACACAGTTTTATAATTTAATAAAAATTATCCTTCAATAAACAATCAGTAGCTCTCATCACAGTGATAAATCAAAATGTTCACGATAAGATTACCGATTATAAATGTCCAATAAAAAGAAAGCTTAATTTTCTTCTTTAATAACTTAATACACTATATATATATATATATATATATATATATATATATATATATATATATAAACGACGCACCAAGAAGGAGTTGCTCGATTGTAATGAAGTTTCGTATGCAAAGACATTTGAACCGAATATGCAAATGATTAAATTTTGGTGTCCAATCAATGAATAGCGATAGCTGCACTGCATCGGAACTGCGCACTGATCAGGTGTATATAAGAAGCGATTCTCAATCTGATGGTCAAATTTTTTGTTGCATTGCGATTTAGGATACCTTTCAACGACTGAAAAATATCCTCACTTCAGGATTCGAGCTCATTTCGAGCAACTGTCAGAGTTTGAAAGAGGTCGTATCATTGGACTGAAAGAGGCAAGTTGGGCAAATCGGAGAATCGCTCATCATATGGTTCGAACCGATGAGGCGAATAGAAGATGCTGGCAAAAATGGGTGGAAAATGGCAGATTTCCGCGTCATGATGGTAGCTATCGATCTAGGACCCCAGCAGATCGGGAAGACAGAGTGACTGTCAGATCATCGGTTACAGTACCTGATTCATCGTTATCAACAATCAGACGGGCAATCCGCCCACGAGTGTCCACCATGATCATTCACAGACGTCTGGTAGATCGAAATCTTCTCTCGTACCGACTGCTACGCCACCTGCTACTCACGCCAGCACACTGTCGAACAAGTGAAAGTAGTGCTTGGCTAGATCAGGTTAAAATGATGCTGACTGGGGACGCATAGTGTTTAGGGACGAATCCCGCTTCCAACTGTGTCCTGGCGATCATCGAAGACGTGCCTGAAGACGGTCAGGGCAGCGTGCCGATCCTGCTTTCACTGTTACACGCCACACAGGGCCTCAATCAGGAGTTATGGTCTGGGATGCCATTTCCCTTGATAGCCGGGCCCCGTTATCAAGGCACACTTAGAGCACAGCGGTGCGTCGATGATATTCTGATACCTGTTTTGCTACTGTTCCTTTTCAAGTGCCCTGGTCTTATTTTTCAGCAAGATAATGCCAGACCACATATATCACATGTTGCTATGAACTGTCTTACAGCTTGTCAAACACCTCCTTGGCCAGCCAGATCACTAGATCTCTCTCCAATCGAGCATGTCTGGGATATGATGGGAAGGCGACTACATCTACCAGGGAATGTTGATGACTTAGCCAGACAATTGGAGCAAATTTGGCAAGAAATAGACCATCAGGGAGATTCATCACTCTATGCTACGTCGTGTGGCGGCCTGATCCAGGCTAGAGGTGGGTCAACACCTCACTGAGCTCGTTACTTTGTAACTATGTATCTCTGAAATAAACCATTCATTATTTCTGAAATTTTAATAATTTTCTATTCTGTACATAGTTTTCCTACCTACCAATTTTTGTGTCTCCATCGGACATCTCCTTGGCGCGTCGTTTTTTTTGTTGTTGTTATAGTGTATATATATATAACGATGCTATGATTTGAGTGACTTATCGAAGTTTAAAGCTGGAAGAGATTCGTCCAAAGAAGATGAGAGATCATGTTGCCCATATTCGAGTCGAAATTAAAATATTGAACTTTAATTTCATAGCAAAGGTCCCATTGTGATGAGAGTATTCTTCAGAAATGTTCTGTATCATCTTTAGAAACGAATGCGTCGCGTGAAGCCTGATTTGTTGGACAGTGGAAATTGGTACAACATTGTATTGTATCACAAGTCCATCATTGCGCTGCACTTTTTTAGGAGACAGATTGCATTCAAATACCCATGTCCTCCCTAGATATCTCCCCGGGAGACTTTTTTTTTCAAGTTGAAATTGACTATGAAAGGGAACGGTACGATAGAGGAAACTTAAGAGGCGATTATATCGGCGCTATATAATGTGGGAGTGTTGGGGTTCCTGAAGATATTTACGGACATTTGCATTCATTCTAAGAGTTGAATTATAGAGAGACTATGTCAAAGCTTAATATTAAATGCAAGCATATCCTCTGGAAAAAATAGTCCGTGTGTAACCTATCCCAGAATTTTTTCGATATCTTGTTTATATCAATGGATATTTTCACTAATTACATTTGATTTAATTGAATTAATCCACAGTAACATCATTAAACAAGTATTTTTATTTAGAAGAACATTTCATGTTGAGTTCAAGCGTTCATTTTTAATCGTTCAAATCATTAATTAATAAATATTCAATATAAAAAATATTCAAAATAATGAAAGAAAATATTCACAGACACGATTTTTTTCATCCAATCAATTAATCTAATGAACGTTATCATCAATAAGCAATAATTTTAATAATACAAACTATATTTCAATTTCTTTAAAGCAACAATAATGAGCATTAGAAAGTTTAAAAAAAAGTTTAGGAAATTATGAATTAATACTGAGTTTCTTTTTTTAGAAAACGCATTTTTCAGAAATTAAACATATTATATGTGTGGTAGTTTAAATTTAATGTAGACCAAAGATTATTTGTAACTAAATATTATTAGGTATACATGTGCAATGTGACAAATATTATAATTTTATAAATCAATCTTATAACTATAACGTGATTTCCACATCAAAAATCAAAATTGTTTGTCATATTTTCTATACTATTAAAAAGGTCGAATGTAAATATGAAAGAAAAAAAATACTTCAAATAATTCATACACTCGAAATATTTAAATTAAGACAAAAATTGCAATTTCCTTTGATCAACAGTCCCTGTAAAACTATTTTTTTTATTTTTGGCTCTATTCTGGATCATTTCCCGCTTCTCTTCCATTTCTGTTTTGCATAAATATTCGTATAAAATTGTAATGGATGGTTAAGAAATATCTCGTCTATTTATTAGAGTTTTATTTCATTTATTAAAAAATAATTCACAATTTTAGATTAAAAGCATAAAGCCAAACGTTTGATGTCAGAGATAAGATTTGATGGGATTTCTAAGTTGTTACCCTCATATTTCTAAAAGAAATATCTAATAAATATATTCTATGTTAAAAATTGATTGTCAGAAACACTGGGATTCGATACAGAAAACTCTTGAGGAAATCCCTCTGCGGTCAAGCGATGGAAAATATCTATGAAATCTGAATATCCATCTTCCAAAGAAGGATTGCAGAATATGTCGCTTGAAGTTGTGTAATCTGTTCCTAAGTTTTCAGACCAATAAGAAAATACATTTGTATTAGAAACATTTGTTGGCGTTGGGAAGAAGTAGTTTTGTTGAAAAGGCTCCAAGACATTGAATAACTCTTCCAAAGGGCCTACGCCCATGGCTGGATTGTAATATCCGGAACATGCACAGGAACAATGGAACCTATTTTTTTTAAAAAAATATTCATAGCAAATTAAAAGGAAAGCAATCATAAGAAACACAGAAAATAATTTTCTTGAAAATAACTTGCGTAAAAGAAATTTATTTTAAGCAAGATGAATTTTCGAAACATATTAGTGATTAAGTGAGTGTTTATTAAAGTCACACTTAGAAGCAACACAAAAGCTATTGACGGATTTCTTAGTTTTGAACTTCATGAAATAACGAGAACAACACCTGAGCTGGTACCCCCTCTCCAAATTTCTACATTTCACTATGAGAGGACTTGGAACCTCGATAGATTTAACGAGTATCAACTCCGCTACACGGCAGATTTTTAGTGGATCAGTACTCGAACCCACGATTCGACGATAAGAACGCTGACCGCGAGATCGCGACCATTGCCACTCAGCTACCGTGGTAGGAAAAAGGCATATTAGTGAATGATTATCACTTTTCATTATGAAAATCTAAAGTATAAAGAATTTATAACGTTTTTAATAAATTCGTTATAATGAATACAAAAAGGAATACTTTTTCTGTTACCTGGGTACCAGACAAAAACCGTCAAGCTTAAAAGATGGCGCTGTTATCGCCAAGCTTAAATGTTGACTCGAAAAGAATGTTTGATCCTGGTGGACATTTGTTTTTATTTCATTTTTATCGCTAAGCAGTAATAGCTGCCCCTTAGCATTAACTGCGCAAGCTTTTGTGTTTTTTGCTGGTATCCAGCCAACGGAAATGTACCCAAAAAGGAGTCTCGTGTTTTTGTATGACAGATTTTTTTCTAAATTATTGATAATATGTTTACTAATTCAGTTAAATGATTTCGAAATGTGAAAATACAATCATGAATATTTAATATTAATTGTCAAATTAAGTGAAGGCACATAGTTAAGACAGCGAAAATTTTGTTTTAATCGGAACATGAATTAGTAGTTTGTAATGTTTGCTCTTATTTTTAGACACTTTATTTTGTAACTATAATGCAGTATACGCCCGGAACCCATTTTCCGTATTTTTCGAAACTTAATATGTGCAGCATTTAGGCATAACATGGCAATTGAAATGTGCAAAATTTGGCATGAAAAGCCTTGTCACCGAAACGACTAAAAGGGTGCTAATCCGGATGTATACTGCATCAGATTCTTATTGTAATCTGTCGATTTTATTTCATTCGCAGAACTCACGTTCATTCCCGTAGATGTTTAAGCATTTGAGCAAATAGCTGAAGTGAAATGCCTTTTCTAACCTGGTACTAATCAAATTTTTTGGAAGCAATCGAAAGGAAAAGTAAGAGCCAAGGTACAGTATAAGCCTAGAAAACCAAGCTCGGCATTTTTCTGAAAACTTAGTATGTGTACTATTTAGGCTTAAAGTTACAATTTGCAAGCTCAAAGTTTGGTTTAAAAGCCTCATGGCCAAAAAGTGCAAAATAGTGCCAGTCCAGGCGTATACTACATCAACTACAAAATAAAATATAACCATTATTTACTTCGAAGCATTTGAAAAAAATTAGGCTGAAAATTACTTAAGACAGAAAATATTTCCCCAATATCTGTGAAGAAGTTAAATTACATACACTGAGAAACTGAAACAAAAACTTCAAATTTTTCTAAAATATCTAATTCCATTTTTACAATACTTACTCTGGAAGTAGAGCTGTATTAATTCCCTGGGTTTCAAAATCAGGAGATTTTTTAATCATCTTATTGTTCTGATTCCGATCATTTCTGTGTTCGGCTACAGCCAATAGATCTGTGTAGTATGAAAAACTACCTGATATGGGTGTCGAAAAGATATCTTCAAAAATGTCGTCGCAATATCCTTCCTTGCCATGGTTTCTTTTGAAACGAGATCTCAATTCATCGGTAATTTTAGAGACAAAGTTTAAGTAATCATTTGAGTCTTTGCTTTCATGCTCAGATGAATAATTTGATTCGCAAGAATAAGAGTTATAATTGCATGAATCTTCCATAATGTGTATACAAATGGAATTTATTCTTTTCTTCCCACTATTGAATTTGGTTCATTCACTGCCACTGAAAAACAAAATAAAATATTTTAAAATGAGTAGTATGTTGCCCCAAATTGCTACTCTAAACTCAACCTTCAGTATCACAAAATATCATTGCACTCGAATCAAAATATATAATATATTATTCTACCATATCATAATAACTTGTAATATTATACACAATATAATAACTTGTAATATTAT
>BMAW01057424.1:837119-947406 GCA_019974015.1 Nephila pilipes | reverse complement strand
ATATAATAACTTGTAATATTATACACAATATAATAACTTGTAATATTATACACAATATAATAACTTGTAATATTATACACAATATAATAACTTGTAATATTATACACAATATCATAATATGTGGTATTATTCTGTAGTATGCCAAATTTCCAACTGACCATTTAAAAAATGCTTCCCTTTAATTATGAATTTAATGTTTAATGTAATGAGTATATGGAGTTGTTAATGTTAACAAAATTAAGTTAGATGAGGAAATAAAAATAGAGAAATGGGAGAGGGAAGATCCAGATCAAATGTACACGATATCGTCAACCATGGAACTATCATGAGTCACGATAATCGAAAGCTTATCAACTTCTAAAGAAATGTTCGTAAAATTGGACTCTGTTTTCAAACTAAAGTTTGATTTTAATAAAATGCTATTGCTTGACAAATTCAATCAATTGAGTGACAAATCACTACAGGACGCCTCTGTAGTAGTTGCTCCAATTGGTTGTATTCGAATTAATCAAATGATTCAGACAATAACTGGATAGACCCCACTGGCTGTATTAGCAGTGATCACGTGATTGGGATATCCGGTGGATCGACCTCATTGAAAATAAAATGCAATTAAACAGTAGTACCTAACATTGCAAAGGTTGAAAACCTTTTCCTTCAAATCAAGGATTCTGGTGAAAACATGATGACCACAAAAAGTTTTGGAAACATTGCCTTCAAAGTTTAGACAAGTTTGACTATGTGTTGATGATAGCAAACAAAATTCAACCAACTTAACAGCAAGATTTATCGTTGAAGAACCCTCATTAATGCAATTTGAGCAAAGTGAACCATTTTTCATTTCTAACTGTTCTATATTTCTTCCTACTGTTCTATATTTGAAGGGGTAAAGTATTCTAGTTATCCAGAAAATGAAAATAAATTCAAACACCAATGCAAATGCATAAATAAAACTGAAATAATTTGCTACTCCTGTCTGAAAAAAAATTCTTATGCATTTGAAAACCGTTCCAATCCACGAGAAAGACACAACAATGTTCCACGAAGAAGCAGATGTATATCAAATTACAATGCATTTAACAACGAAGTTGAAAAAACACTGTTAAGAACTGAAGAATAATGGATTTTGGATAGTGGTGCATCTGTTCATATGACCTATAATATGAATTATTTTGAAAGTCTCAATGAGTGGAATGGGAATGAAGCTATCCACTTTTGAAACTATCTGAAGGAGTTATTTATTAAAGGAAGAAGTAATGTAAAAATCCAAAAGCTTATTCATAGAAATTTCAAGAGGGGGAAATGCACATGTTCTATATGTTCCAGATCTGAAAAAGAATTTTCTCTCTGATAGTGTAATTACAAGTAAAGGCGCGAAGCTAATAAAAAGGCAAGATCATGCTGAAATTTACAACTGTGAAGAAGAGTTAGTTGGCTCAGTAGTTCTACTAATAACATGTGTCACATGCTATTTAAAACTGTAACTTCTCCTGAAATAAACACACCAAGAAAGATAGTTTGGGAAAATGGCATGAAAGAACGGAAAATATAAATTTGGAAACTCTTTGTGAACTGAGTGATAAAGATCTCATCGAAAAACTCGATCTGTCAGATAAAAACAAATTCTTCTGCAAAAGTGGCCAGTATGGCAAACAACACAGATTGTCATTTAAATCATGAGAATACAAGGATGTGTATCTAATATACAGTGACTTATGTGATTCCATGTCCACTAAGTCACTGTGCTAGATTTCGCTACGTACAAGGAGGAGCATAGTGGGAGGAGCCAATTCTTTTATGACAGTGAGAGATGAACACAACAGTTACAGAGCAGTTTATTTTCTTAAGCACAAAAGTGATGCATTAGGATCATTCAAGAACTTTGTCCAACTTAATGAAAATAGATTTGGATGTGAAATCAAAGCTCTCACAGCTGATAATGAGAAACTGAATAAAAGAAATTAATTCTCCAAAGATTTTATGAACAAAAAGAGCATCACTTAGAAGCAACAACACCTTATCCTCCTGGAAAAAAATGGAAAATCTGAAAGAGACAGGCTGTCATTCATAGAAAGTTCTCGATCCATGATGTATTCCAAAGAGTTTCTTCAGTATTTGTAGGCAGAAGCTGTAAATATAGCTCTCTCTCTCTCTCTCTCTCTACCTTTTCATTAGAATTCCTACAACCCAAGCTCCAGGTTCTACACCTTATCAGTTATGGACTGGAAAATAAGATTCACTTCGTAATTTAAAAATACTTGAATTAGAAGCTTGTATGTATGTGCTCGATATCTGACGGAAGAAATTAGACCAAAAACAAGAAATTGATATTTTATGCGCATGAGAAAGAATCTAAAAATTTTCTTTTGTTTGATACAGTCACAAAACCTATCAAAATATCACGAAATATAGTTTTTAATGAATAAAACACTGACTCAAGAGCCTCGCCACTATCATCAGCATATTTGATCTTAAATTCTTTTAAGAAAAGGGACACATGTTATTTTGTACCTACACTTAGAATAAAATAAAATTTCTTTCTAATGGTAAAATAGACAGATATATAAGGCCCGACTTTGTACCAAAGGGTTTTCGAGGGAGGAGACTATGACAAAACATTTTTGCAAACAGCATGGTCTGATTCTATCAGAGTCATTTTAACTATAGCAACACAGAGAAAATAGAAAGTTATTCAAATCGATATAAAAAAAAAACATCTTTCTTTATAGTGAAGTGGATGAAGAAATCTTTTTGAAACCTCCTCCAGGTTTGAATCATAAAAAAAATTTAGAGTGTCAGCTCAAATCACTACATGGACTGAAATAAATCTCCAATTGTTGGAGTAAGACATTTTCTGAATGCTGAACAAATTTCGGCAGAGTCCTGCTGATTCGAGTGTTTTCAATGGTAATCTTAATTTTATATGTAGATGATGCTTCGTTGTCTTGTGAGAAGATAATAACTGAAATTATAAATGACCTAAGAAAGAAATTATTTGTTAAATCGGTTATTTTGTTGGAATGGAAATTGATTTTAATACATATATATCAATATTTCTGCATTTCGAAAGTTATATAAATCATATTTTGAAAAGATTACATTTAGTAGATGCAAATCCAAACAGTATACCTGAAGATCCTGAAATAACCTCTTTTCATCCGAATCTAATCCATTTCCACAAGAAAAAACGATTATTTATACAAGATGTTTCGAAACTCATGGACAAAAATGTATGGGAGTGATAGAAAACATTTAAGCAAACAATTTTTGCCACAAAATGTTTTGATGGAGATCAAGCTGTGAACCTCTAGACGGCTCTATAATGGAAAGCATAAAGCGCAAGTTTTCTTACACATCGTCATTTCTACCGTGGATTTCGGGAGACATGGCGAAGTACAGTAATCTGGAAAAGGCCATAGCCAAAAAAAAAAACCTTGAAGCCTGCCCTTAGGTTCATTTTTCGTATAACATATGAAAAAGCTATTGGAATCCTAATGTTTCTTGCTCTCACTGCACGTCCAGATACAACTTTGGTAGTCAATTTTGTCTGTAGATTTCAAGCCAATACACGGAAAATTCACTGAACTCCCCGAAGTGATATTTGAACACTCAAGAGAAACTGCTCAACATAAAAGGAAGTATGTCACTTTTTCTGAATTTTGACTGAATTACATCACAACTTTTCTATAATAATCTAGAATTTGTGTTATTCACGTTCTAATAAACTTGTTTTTCATTTGATAATTATGTTCTCTTTCATTGATGTTATTGGCACCCGATTGTAGAAGTCAGATTTGGCTCCTGTCCACTTTGTAGTTTCGAATCACAGTTAGATGATGAGGGCTGCTCTTGAGCTAGCAAAACACATTCTTCATCCCTGCCAACGTGAGGACTTATATTAGCCCCTCTACTTGATGGATCTTACGTAATATCAGAAATAGAATCCGCCGCTCTACAGAAACATTGCCACTCACGAATTGGGTATCATGACTATTTGGTTACATCACCTCATTCTTTTGACACTCTAAGCCATACAATTAATAAAATAATTAAAATACTTGCAATAAGTTATTGATATACCATATTATATCACTTAGAAAAAATGAGACTTGTCCGCTTTTAAATGTCATTTTAATTTATTCTCAGTTTCGTTTCAAGTTTTTCTCAGTTTTAGCTTAATCTCAGCATTTCGCTTGAAAATATTTTGTTTGATTCTATATTTGAGTCCAGAAATTTCCAACAATTTTGACAATCGGAAAGCAAAGGAGTATCAATTACCTCTAATTTAATTTATCTAGGCTCTTAGGTAACGTATTGTCATTAGTAAATTGATTAGCAAAACATTATCTATAACTATGAATTAAATGTTATTTCATAACCATCTTTTTGAGAAGTAAAAAGTGCATTTTTATATTAATTTAAATAAATTAATTCAAATACAAAATATATACTTTTAAAAACATTCAAAGCAATTTTTAACTTTCCAGTTTTGATGTATAAAAATGATATGGTAGACTTCTTTCCATACTTAATCTACTCATAAAATCTGTCCTTGAGTTTTTATTAAAATTTTAGAAGATAGAATAGATATTTATACTTGCTTTAATTTTTTTTTTTTTAAATTATGATGGTAGAAAAATCTTAAGTTGCTAACTAATAGTTTAAGAATCGTCAAAAGTTCTTGTCAGTTTTTACATAATTATTTGCCTGTCATTTTCAGCATCTTTCTTGAAACATTGTTTTCAAAAAAGGCAGAACCTTTTATCACAAAAGTATCTAAACATTGTCTATTTTTTTACATCGACAAAAGTTGATTTTCATCAATTGTAATATAAAATCTACCTATCAATCCTTTAAATACAATTTTTAGGGAAGGATCAAGAGGAAGTTGTTTCCGCAGTTATAATTACAAAATGGAAATTGTTACCTATGTACTAAATTTAAAAAAAATATGGGCAACTATTAATTATTAACTATCTATATATACATATATATGGTGGAATTATTTCCATATAAGAAGTTTTTCGTAAGTTGCATTAATGCAAAGTATCCTGTTAATTTTGTTAATAAATAATTAAAAATGATTATGATAAGTAAGATATATGTATTTTTGTGTATACACACCATACACACACTTATGTGTGTGCGTATGTATGTTTGTATATATATATATATATATATATATATATATATATATATATACAACAGAATTATAATTTTTAACTATTACATTTTTCAAATTAGTTACGAAAACAGTTAAAGAAGGGATTCATTAAAACAAATATTATATATTCCACAACCAAATGATTATGCTTTTAAGAATCAAATTACTGAATTAAATATTAAAATTAAAACAAACATTAAGATATCAGAGTTGATAATAATATTTTGTGTATATATATATATATATATATATATATATATATATATATATATATATACACACACGTGTGTAGGATTTTCTAGCTAATTATCAAAGAATTAATTGTATTTTCAAATGTACTGTAAAACCAGTTCCTCAGCTACTCGATAGATGGCACCACGAATCAGCGTCATGTGATAGCTCGTGCAGCGCCACCTATTCCTGAACAAAACTGAGAGACATTTCGTTCTCGCTCTCTTTTCCGCCTCCTTCCGCTTCTCTTCTCCTTCGCAATACCCGCGTTGAAGGTCAACTCTGAACGCCAGCGTGTGTTCCAATTCCTATCGCAATATATATGGGTAAATGTGTCCGCCATTTATTTTTCTCCGGTGAACTGTTCAATTTGTTTTTATTCCTGTTATAAATATTTAACCTTCATCTCTTCTAATAAACTAAGTAAAATGAATTCAAGCATCGTCATTTAAATTGCTACGAAGACATCATAGAATCTGGTAATGGGATTACTCCCCTAGACGAACCAGCCTTTTGCGTAAAAGCAAATCGGTGTAGATTCGGGATGTACAATCTCATCAAACCCATTCTATATATATATATATACATACAGAGTAGTACCTCCCAATAAAGGACATCCCTCAGACCAAACATTTTGTCTTTTACAAAAGGTACTACTGTAAATATATGCAGAATATTTCGAAACTCATGAGCAAAAATTTATGGAGTAATAGATAACATTGCTGAACAAGCCATTTTCACCATTTACCAAGCAATTTTTCATTTCATGGCGACGAACAATAATCAGGAAAAGGCCATGCCTCCTGAAATCCACGAAAGAAATGACAATGTGTAAAAAAAAAAAAAAAAAACTCGAACATTATGCTTTCCTTTACAGCAGCGCCGTCTAGAGGCTCACCTCTTGCTCTCCATCTGTGCATTAAATGGTAAGAATTGCTTGCTTAGATGTTTTCTATCGCCCCTTAAATTTTTGCCCATGAGTTTTGAAGCACCTTGTACGTATATGTTACGATAAATGTAATAAACTGGTGATTATGTATAATTACCGGTGATTATTCATAATCAACACTAAATTTGGTAAATGTGATAAATTATTGAATATTTATCACATTTACCGGTTAGCTTATAAAATCCCCTACTCGTAATGGGAAATGTAATAAAAGTCTATAAATTTTCCAAAATTTTTGATGTCAAGCACGTGATTTCAGTAGTATTTCAAATTTAGTGCTGGATCGACATTTTTTTTAAAATAAAATATTGAATAATGGACGATATACATGAGCGTTTTAATTCCATGTTATTAAAGACATTAAGAAAGCAAACAGCGGTTTTCTGACGATAGAAAGATATGACAACTTGTTATAATAAAAGTGAATAATAATAAAAACAAAAGTACTCTCTAAATCTTAAGAAATATTATTTTACGTTTTATTGTAAGTTATCATGACGTTCATCTAATTCTTAAGAACGAAATTTTTAATGTTATTTGAAAATATTTATTTTTTCGAATTAAGATATCGTTACTCTACAAAATAATCTGAATTTAATATATTCCCCATAACGAGTTGGGGATTTTATAAACTTACCAGTAAATGTGATAAATATTCAATAACTTATCACATTTACCAAGTTTAGTGGTGGTAGTGAATAATCATCGGTAATTATGCATAATCATCAGATTGATCACTTTTACCGTAAAATATATCGGTATAAATTATAAGTTTGTATTTTTGAATTTATTACTAAATACTTTATAAGACACAAAAATAGTTTTCGTTGATAATATATTAATATAATCATAAATCTTGGTTTATTTAATTTTTTAAAAATAATTTTATTTAAAACTGTAAAATTATTAACTGCCCCAGATGCCGACTTATATTTCGATCTATTTCTTATTACGATTTTTTTTTAAATTTTAATTACATTTAAGAAAGTTTATTTATTATTGTAAAAAATGTAATACATTTATGTAATTATTTTTCTTGGTATAAAGTTTTTTTGCAAAAATTTTAAAAATTAGTAGGATAAGTAAATTTAAGTAAATATTATTTTAATTTCTTGAAATCAATCAAATATAGTTTGGCGGTTAAATTCTTACTTGATAAAAAAAAACACGTTATCGTGCCATATTGGGTGAATAGTTTAAGAATATTACTTGTATTTATGGGAATAACAGTTTTATAACTCTATTTTTTAAGTTAAAATCATTTAAAATGTATAAAAAAGAACAGATTATTTTTAATGGCTAACGTTCATTTACTTTGGTTTAAATGAATTTGTTTCTTTTGTTTATACTATCTTTTTTTATTTGTTGAATCATTGTTTTGAATTGGGATTTCTATTTATTTTTGGTTTAATACCATTTTGTTATATTGTAATTCACTTAAGTGTGATGGTTCAAACATTAATATTAATATAAGTATGCTATTCTCAGTCTCAAGTTTGAGACAGTTTTAGAATTACTTTATCCCCATTATCAAATTTATTGTCTTGATTCTTTTCTATTTAGATATGCCTTGTAGATCTTGGTTAGGTCTTAATATATTGTACTTTTGTTGTAATTTTTTAAATTGCTGGTTTTATTCTTTACTTTTTAATTATTTACGTTTTTGATGTACATTCTGGAATATTATGTAATATTATATTTTCAGCAATTTAATGACTCTTTACATTAAGACTTAGCATGCTTTAAATTTTAGGTATTCTTTAGTCTTAACAATAATAATTTTTTATTTGTTTTTATTTTACTCTATTATTTGTTGCATTTTTCCAACTTAATAATTTTAATATTAATAAACTTTAATTTTGATTTCTTTGTCAGCAACAATTTGTAGTTTATCATGAGTTTTATGCAAATTAATTATGTTTATTTAACATTGATAATTTATTCATGCGTATGTAAATAAACTCTTATGTAATGCTGTAGCTTAAGTTTAGGATATTAACACATTTTTTCCTTCAAAAATTGTATTATATATATATATATATATATATATATATACACACATATGTGTGTATAAAAACTTTGGGCATTTGAAACTATATATGAATGAGTGATTGGAAAAAGAATAAAGTCTCAAAAAGATGGCGAGTTAAAGTAAGATAGTCATTTGACCAACATTTGAGAATTCTATCCGTTAAGCTCCACCTCCAAGAAAATTCTCTTCATGTTATTAATGTCGTCTTTCCCCCGTTTGGTGGAAAAATAATAATATTCAGGTAAATAATAATATAATAAAAATAATAATATAATTTATCTATATTCCATGCACCCATTCATGTGTATTTGTCATTCTACAAAAAGCATTTAATCGAATCTATTTAATACGTTTTTTAAAGGGTTACATGGGATATATTCAGCAACAAAAAGATTATAACAATAAATACATAAATACTGCAATTTACTTGTTTATAAGATTACATCTTTTATGATTAATATCTGCACAGCAAATAAAATGTAATTTTACTCTTTTAATATTTTAAATTCAAAACTCTTGCAATTAAAACAAAGCTAAGAATTTTACAAAATAATGTAGAAATTAACTATTACCTCATCCGCATAGTTTATGTAGCAGAGATCGTTGATATAAATGTATCCATGCATGCTAAGGCGACAAATAGCCTTTGAATGAATTGCGTCAACATTAGGTACGAGATAAGAAAGTATATATTTGAAGAAGATAAGACTCGGAATACATGATACGGGTTAGAAGTGGGTGTCAAAAAAAGTTAAGTGTAGTTATTTTCAATAAAAAAAAAAAACTATTTTCCAAAACTTTCTAGTTGCTTTCGAGCATAATTTGAAATAAGAATTGACAGTTCACATATTTTTAATTAATGTTTCACTTAAGGTTACATAACAAGCTATCTATGAGTTAGAATTAACTTCGAACTAGAAACAACACGAAGGCTATTAGAGAAGGACTATAACTCTCTTTTATGGGAACCTGTCTCGAACTCATTACAAATTTTTTACGAAGACCGTTATTGTACCTATGGGATGTTTATTTCTCTTCAAAATAAAAACACGGATATTTTTAATATATATATATATATATATATATATATATAAAGGGGGGGAAATAAACATTGGTGCACTGTGCTTAACTTAGAGCTGCCTACAGAACATTATATTAGGAATATCTATCTCCAAAAGGTCAACGCTCTGTGTCGTTGCAGACGATAACCTTCCTTACACAACCGGAGAACTGCTTCAAATATTCTGTAACCCATCGCGATCACAGAAGCCAGACTTAACAACTTCTAAACTACCACACTACCACAAGACTTGATATTCGAGAGAAATTATTACAACACTAAATTAATGAATGTGTATCAACATCATACTAAGAGGTATCATTAGGACTATTGGCGACGGACCCGCAATTTTGAATCTCAATTACGTGCGAGGGCGACACCCGAGTTAACATCTCCTTCTCCAAATTTCCACTTCATGTCAATAGGAGGACATGAAGCATCGACATATTTAACGTGCATCAGCCCTGCTATATGGTATGCTTAATGCTTATAACGATCCCGAAATGATGAATTTTTATTTCCGTTAAGAAATTACACACACTCACACATCTTTTAAAAATAACATCAGTATTCACGCAAATACATATCCAATCCATATTCTCTAATTTTAACCCTTTCTCTTCCAGTGAATGTGCTGACTCCTTTCCTTCACACATTCTGAAAAGAATTTTCAGTATAAACTCCTGAGACCCAGCGTCCATTCTAATGGACATTTGTATTTTGCATGTAAAGTAAATCATTACAGTTTTAAGGCCTAAAATCCTACAATACTGGACTGCCTGGTGCTGCTGTCTATACCGCCAAACCTTATAAAAAGGGGTAGGATGTTTATTGAATTATCATTTGAAAATGTCAAACCAACAGAAGAACTATGATATACAACTGTTTTAGTTCTTTTTTTTTTTTTTTTTTTTAAAAATTTTTTTTTTTTTTTTTTTTCTTTTGGTATTTCTTTAGAGTATTTTGATACTAAAGCAACTCATGTTTAATTTTAAATATTAAAATAATAATAATAGAATATGGGTCTTCGTCAGTTAATTATATTCATACTCACTAATTTTTGCCATACACAAGTAATATACAGGGTGTCCAGCCTTAATGTGACACAATAGCTAATTCCCGAACCGTTTGGTTTAGATATGCACTTCTAATTTGAAAAATGTTTTAAAAAAGGTAAAGAATGTTTTTACGTGCTTTTCGAACCGAAAAACCCATTTACAAAAAAATTACAAAAATTGAATTTTTTCACGGTACCCAGATCCTATCACTTATATTTAGGAAAAGATGCAGTACACAAAAACAAAGTAAACACAAAAAGTTTCATTTTATTACGATAAAAACTCCCCGAGTTATGGAACTTTGAAAATCATATATTTCATCCATTTTCTCGGCCATTTTCAAGAAGCTAATAAGGGCCCGTCTCCAAAGAGAAATTAATTGTAACTCTGCCAGGGAGCTTTCGCTCTTGCATGTCACTCTTATGTAAATCGTTTTTAAATTTATAAGTACATATATTACGTTAATAATACAATAATTAAGTACTTAAGAAATAAAATTTATTCTGTGTAAGTGTAAAACATAGACAAAAAAAATATTTTGGACGAAGAAAACATTTCAAAAGCAGTTCCAAAAAAATAGACTTACTTGCTGCGGCTGCAGACTGATTTGCAGCGGTACTGATCATGGCGAACGTTAAAAATATGTTGTGTAGTCGCTTGCAATTGCATACAGCCGTATTCTAATATTACGAATTCTAGGACGGGAGAACGATATGTATACAAATGAAGAATACTGCGAAATGGTACTGTCGTATGGGCAGTGTAATCGAAATAAAAGAGAGGAGGCAAGACTTTATGCCATTAAATTTCCCATTTGAAGACATCCATCTCATTGCAAATTAAATGACAAAATTAATGACAAAAATTAAAAGAGACTCGTCTGATTTGTCAGGATGATGAAATATGCATCATAAAATGGTACGATAAAAAGCTGTTTTGCTATGTTCATCCAAACTTGGAGAAGAACCACAAGATAGACGTAAACGTTGGTCAAAAAAAGGAGATACAATGAAGTGTCAAGATCAGTAATGGTAAAAGAATATATAATATCAACATGAATGGAATTGATCAGATTGATAAGTTGATCAGTTATTATAGGATTAAGACACGTACAAAGAAATGGACGGTCAAAACAATTCTTCATTTCTTTGATCTCAGTGTTGTGAATACTTGGATTGTAATGAGAGAAAATCGAATATCAAATGTGGGGGGTAAGTGCATGCAAATTTCAGATTTTAAAACTATATATGCAGAACAATTTCTGAGACCCTCTGATTTGACTGATTCTAGTGATGAAGAAGCGGACTCGCGTAAGCCCAAATGACTTGACTTGAGTATGAAGTCCACTTCTCATAGTAAAAAACAAATCAATCATCTTCCAAAAACGATGGACATTAAGAATTCTATGAGATACAAAAATGAAGGTTTGTACAAAAAATAAATAAATAAAATAAAATAATGTGTATGAAATGCAGTATGTATTTTTAATTAACAGTGCAAAATAATTGCTTTTCGGAAGTACATTCACAGATTTTCTTTCGATATTGCTTTATATAAATATCTAAGATCATTTAAATTTAGCATGTGTGTGAAATAAGATTTTCAAAAGTTGTAACATTTTTCATATATTATAAAATATTTTTCATTTTTAAGCTCTTAAATGAAGCTACGTCTTGAATTTGTGTTAATTAAAATAAGTATTTATGTCGTTCTTTGTTTATAGTAAAATGTGTTTTTGCAATGGGAAGCCCATTGTCCCGTGGATACATAAAATAAATTACAATGGATATACATTACAATGGATACATAAAAAAAATATAAATATTTTTTTATTATTTTGAAAAATGACATGTGGTTTTTGTAGTACTATTAAGAAAATTAATCTCAAATTTGATTAAATTCGGTTAAAAATATGAGCTTCGGTCTCAAGAGAATAATCTTTACATGAAGAGAATAGTATATTGACTAACTTATCACTTTCTTCTTTAGAAATAACATTCAAGATAAAATATCTTTTAAACCAGTTACTCAAAAATGGGTAGTGTATCCCCCCAATGTTGTTGTTATTTCAGGACAAAATAATGAACAACCGGGATGATTTCAGGAACAAATATTATTTAATATTCGACACGTTCCACAACACAAAACATATATAAAACACAGATTCACGAACATCACTTCATAATTCTGCTAACAAGTCTCTCACTTTTCATCATGCTTGCACTTGCCTCCTTCATCGTGCTTGCGCTTCTAAACAAAAAAAGAACATGTGGCGCCATCTGGCTACCGTTAAATAGCACATGGAAAGTAGAGCTAAATTACGAAGTTACAGTGGTAGAAATCATAGTAAAAACTTGACATCCTTAACAATATTCTCACGGGTTGTTTTTTTTCCCCCTAGTATCAGGATACAAAATTTTTGACAAATTATTTTCATTTTATTTCTGTAAAAATTGAACACAACATTGTGAAGATTTACTTCAAAATTCTATTCGATTTTAATGAAAAGATATTTCGATTTCGATAAGATTCTATTCGATTTTAATGATAAGAAATAATGAAAAGATATTTTCATTATTTCTTACTATTTTGTTACATAATGAGCAATGTCATAAATAAACTTGTTCAATATTAAATATAAATTGTGACTTAAATATAATTTTTTTACTAATGAACATTGATCAAGTAAATTAATATCAACTAGCAATTTAAATAATTATAAAGTTCAATGCTCTGAATGCATATGGCGTAAATTTTCCCAATGAAACAGATCAAAAGATGAAACTTGCCAGCATGATTCATTTTCAGTAATTAGAATGGTTTTGAATACTGAACATTCAAAGCTTTGAATTCATTAATTTGGAAACATTTCCTACTCTTTGGAAGTCTTATTTGCATGCTCATTCCGCGTACATGAGAAAATAAACATTTTTAAACGAAACCATTCTAGAGTCAATTAATCGCGATTCGATTAATAGGGGGGGGATGAAAATCATCGATTATATACTAGTTTGGCAGGTGCTCAAAATAGGAATGGAATTCTTAAAAGATTCGCTAATTCGTAGTGAGCTTTTTTCAAGTAATTATTTCAAAAAAAACAAATATTAATTTTAAAAAATAGTGCGAGGAGCAATGGATACTTCAATTTAATTTTTAGAGGCTTCAATTTATTTATATCTAAGTAGAATATTAAAAGGAAGCATACTAAAGGATAACTACATTTTTTTGCTCTTGAAATTTACGATAGAAACTCGAAAACAGAAAATGAGTTAGGTTTTGAAAAGGTAAAAGTTACAGATATGAAAGTAAAAGAAAATGTAAGTTGAAGAATTGTTATCATTTCCCAACACACACACACACACACAATTTAAAACCTAATCAAAGATAGAATGAGTACCTGAAGGAATGTTGAAGTTTATGGCACAAGAGCCAAATTTGGTTCAGTTGCGTCAAACATTTGTTGAAATTGATATTTTTTTATATCAAAAACTACATTAAAATAAAATGCAAAGCTATAAAACAGTGGTTCCTAAAGAGTGCGCCACAGCGTTTTCCCGAGGGCGCCGCTGAATATTGGAAACGATTTCATAATTATTTTTCAAAAACGTGTTGAATGTGATTGTAAATGACGCTGAGCTTAGAAGCAGTATAGATATTGGTAACAGGCCTTGTAATTTTGAACATCGATCAAAGGATAAGGGGGGGGGGTAACATCTGAGCTGGCAAAAAACCTCCACACCAAACCATCGGAAGGGCTTGTGATCTCTACCAGATTTTACGTGCATCAGCCACATTTTGAGGGCAAGCCTTGCATGGCTTCAAGGCTCGAACCCACGATTCGACGAAAAAAACGCAGGCAGCGAGTCTATGACCATGATTATTAGATTACCGCGGCCACTCAACAATTCGTTGATAAGTTTATAACAATTGATAGGTTTATAATGATTTGATAGGTTTATAACAATTCTTTTTCTGGTGGTATATGTGTTTTATTTATTCTTATCTCTCACTCACATGATTAGTCAGCCTTTGTCTAGGTAGGGTGCCGTGGGAAATCCTTAGTTCTTTAAATATGATATAAAACAAGTAATATAAAAAAAAAAATTAAGTAAATTCCTACTTAGGTCAACAAATTTTTTTTTTAATTTAGTTACTTTTTATTAAATAATTGCTATTAATATAAATATGTATATACATATGACAGAATCACAATATTAAGTGGCAAAATAAATTCATCCGGTAAATTAAATGGTTGGAATGCAGTTTAGCCCAATCACCCTTGTCGACAAGAGCTATTTGGTAGTATTTTGCCAAATGTGGCTACTCTGGTCCGCTTCACGGACTTAACGTTCAGCCAAAAAAAATCGCCAAGTTTGGCAATTTTTGAAATCGTGCCAAGTGGTTGGGCTAAACTGCATTTTCACAAATTAAATTTAATTAAATGAATAAATATTTTAAAAAATTGTATTTATATCAAAGGTCCTCCTCTATAAGTTTTAAAAAAGGTATTTGAACTTGAGTAGATGAATAAAAAGTATTTTATAACGATAGAAAATTTGAACAAGATATATATAGAGAGAGTGTGAACTATTAGTAGGAATTTAAAAAGGTTTATGAAAACGGAAAAAAGTTATGGTAGGGCTTATCCAAGGTAACTAATATAATTCTGTAATTTAAATCCGATTTGGGACCTCGACCAGATTTAATGTGTATCAGCTCCTCTGCACGATGAGTCTTTTGTAGCATCAGGACTCGAACATACGACTCTACGAAAACAGCGTCGTCCACAATTCCGCGCCTATGACCGCTAGGTGATGACTATAACCTAATGATTAGCTAGGAACAGGTTTAAGTAATAAAATTCTGATGTGATGCGTAACTTCGTTCATCAAGTAAAAAAAAAATATTTTTCAGTCTTTGCAAACCTAAACCTCAGACAACTTATTTAAATAAACATTATATCCTATTTTTATGTGCTTTTCAAGAACGATGAAGACACGCAAGATAGTCAATTGAAATACAAATGTTTATAATATTTTATATTCTTAGCAACCCTTTTTTTTTGCATGAAAATTAAATTTTTTTTTAAATTAGTATGATAAAACAGAGATTTGTATTTCATTAGTTTTCTGTTTTTTGTTAAAATATTTTTATGCTTTTTGAAATTAAGTTTGATATTGTATATATTTGTTGAGTCTGACGGGCCATTTCAAATTAAAATAGAGCCCTTACCCAAAAGAATTAGAGTTTGTTAAATTAGCAAACATAATTTATTGACAACGTATAAGCAAGTGTGTAAAGAATAAATTTGTGGAATAACATTTTAGAATGAATAACTTCCACCGACATTTAGAACACCGTTCATTTAGCAATCAGTGCCAACTAGGTTTACATAACGGATTCAAATCTCAACAATACAGGCTGCTGCCATTCGCAAAACAAACTTGAGGAAAGAAAGAGTTTAATTTTGATTATGATGAAAACCCAACAACATTTAATAGGAATTTTTAAGAATTTTTGAACCAAAAATATTTGCCCGTAACAATAAAAATTCATATTTCAATTTCGTTCATTTCCTATGAATATCAGATACCTAAGCTTTATAATATTCAATTTTCTAACTTTAGACATGTTTCTGCTAGCTTACAATATCTACCAAAATACTAACCATTCTTATTTTGCTTGTGACTTGTATGATGAATTCAATGTTTATATTTCAACATTCCTTTTTTTCTTTCTCTGTAAAAAAAATTTGATCTCTTCAAGCTATGTCCTTACGAGGAAAAAATTCATATATAATTGAGCAAAATCATATTTATTTAAGAAACATATATATTTAAAAAATCATATATATTTAAGAATTTTCAGTTATCCTTTGAAGAGCGTTTTTTATAAATTGATATCCTTTAAAATTTTTTATCTTCCGTTCCTTTTTTTTAATAACTGTGTCATAATCGTTCTAGATTCTGGTTTAAATATTTGCTTTTTCTATTTCATTTTAATTTTCAAATATAATGTACTTAGATGGTGGAGTGTATTCCTATGATAGTGGAGTATATAATGGTGGAAGAGCCAGATGTGGGCAAACTGCGTCAAACAAGGTATAACTGTGATCTGGACCTTTGAAAAGTCGACAAAAAGATAATAGGTTGACAAGAAGGAGGGTCTAAAATAGAGAAAGATCGTCAGGGTATTCCAGGGACGCTAATCCGTGCTTACCAAAAACAGTTAAACCAATGAGGAGGGGGGGGAGAGATCAATAAGGGGCATCGGAGTTATGATGCCCGTACCTACCTAATGAAGGTAAGCTCCTGAGGGCACTAGTGAGCTTAGTTCTAAATTTATTGTACTTTAAAGTATTTTCATCTCATTAACTGCAAGAAGAACCATAAATGAGAGAAATCAAAAATGAGAGAAACATTTTATGATTTCTCTCACACTCTCTCTCTCAATTATGTGAAATTTTAACTATAAAGCTTTCATTACAATAATTGATAATTTGATGATTGTATTATATGTATGATAAATTCTATAGATTCAAGCATATTACGCGGATAAGCAAATAATTTAACTCCTTCTTACAAGAATCTGTCGAAGAAAATTTCTTTACTTAACTGGTTGTTGCCTTAATTTTAATTCAGGATGAATACAACTAGACATTATGAATAAATCTCACTAATTTCCGAACATATATAACATAATATAATTGTGTGTGTGAGAGTGTGTGTGTGTAATAATTTAACTGAATTCCCTTCAATTTCTCACTTAAATAATCTAATTTTCTAAATTTGCCCATTCTCTCCTTTATTAGATGATGTTCATTCTTATTTCCTGATACGATTCCTTTTTTTCTTTTCATTTATTGAATCACACGTTATCAAAAATGTGCAAAGTCAGCAGGCTTCCCACAGTACAGACTGTAGGGATGATCCCTACCAGACTTTAAGTCTACACTTAAATTCCTTTGAAGTCCCTCCATTCATACTATGTGGTTTCTGACTCATACATTGAAATTTCCCTAGTATAAAAACCTAGTATAAGAAGAAATTTCTATAGAAATATATATAGAAAGAATATATATAGAAATTTCCCTAGTATAAGAAGTAAAAAAGAGTGAAAAACTCTCTTTTTTACTGCTCTTCCTCTCTCTTGCTCAGACACCTCTCTCTGATGATCATCTGAGATTTTTATTGAGTCTGACGGGCCATTTCAAATTAAATTATGGTAGTTTCGGTAATTCGAATTAAATTATGGTAATTTCGATTCGGCCTTTGGTGGCCGAAGCCCGGCCAAAGTCTGCTACTATACAAAAAAGAGTATTTCGGCCATGTATTGAATGTTTCGTTAATGTTGAACAAACGTTTTGCTTAAGTAAATACATTTCATATATATATATATATATATATATATTCAGTAGAATCTCGCTGCAATGATATCCTCTATAACGATTATTTTCTCTGCAAGGATGGTAATATTTTCTCTTCAATCACAATAATTCCCTCTTTTACGATATTTGTTTTTTCAAAGTCTAACTGATGTCTACGAATTGAACGGTATATAGATAAAATGTGGTTGGACCGTATGTTTGGGTCTCAAGTGACACTCTCTGTCGAAAAACTTTATCTAAGTTTACATTTCCTGGCAAACACAACGTTGAACCTTACTTTCCTTCCCCTCCCTTCGAAAATTCCTCGAGGATTCCTTTCACCGGAAGTGATAGATAAAACCTTGAAGCGTCTGAGAGTAAACTTTATGATACGTTATTTTGACTGCACTTGAGCACCATAAGAATTTTAACCTTATATAACGTTGACGTTGAAATTCAAAATTGTGTCAATTACGGTAATTCGAATTGGATATTATTCTCATACTATGCTAGAAAACTCACTAATTTATTCATGAGTTTTGTGTTTATTTTGAAGTTTGTTTAGTGAAGATTGATAAAAATGGCTCCAAGAAAATAAATATCCATCAAAGTGAAATTCAACGTCATAAAAGATATTGATAAAAGTATGAAGCAAGCTAAGGTTTACATAATTCGAGGAACAAACCAACGTTTTTATATAGTGGCAAAGTTTATTAAAAAAAATATTGAAATATTAGTTAAAACTGGTCGCAAATATCTAAATATTGCACTGTTAGGCAAGTAAGAACGATTCTCAAAGTTTCAGAGATCTAGCTTGATGATAAGTTAGTTAAATTAACGATCGAAAATTTGATGACACACTGACAAGCTGATACACACACCAAATGAAATACATAAAAACGTTTTAAAAAAATACGGCTTTTCACCATCGACTGTTGCAACATTCTTAAAGAAATGGAAGGAAATTCAAAACATTTTTAACTCTAATGATATCGATCAACAAAGAAAGAGATTACAGACAGATTTACATGAAGAAAAAGATGCTGTCACGTTGAAATGGTTTAGAGAAAAACAAGCTATGAATGTACCTTTAAATGGCATGGCGAGCAAGCCAGAAAATTTGCATGTATGATGGGGAATCTAGATTCTAAAGCTAGCAATGGATAACTAACAATGTTTCGAGCCCGAAGTGGATTATCTGTCCATGGGTTACATAGTGAAGAAAAATCAGTGCTGCTGGATGACGTACGCACCTGGCGTCAGATGGGATTATTTTTCCAAATGTTACCTGAACGAACATTAGCTTTCAAGGAGTTACCTGTAAAGGGGGCAAGAAATCCAAACAGAAGTTAACAGTATTGCTGTGGACAAATATGTCGGTAAAGGATAAATTAAAACCTTTTGTAATTGAAAGGTCCTTAAAGACAAGATGTTTTAAAAACATTAAGAGTATGCCAGTAGACTGCACAGTGAACAAGCGAACTTGGATGACTTCGAAAATATTTAATGAATGGTTATTGAAACTAGATAAATATATGAGATCAAGGAAGAAAAACATACTCTTTTAATTGACAACAGCTCTGCACATAAACTTATTCCAAAATTGCAAAGTGTGGAAGTTTACTTCTTTTCTTAAAACACTACTGCAGCTATACAGCCCCCCGATATGGGCATTATAAAATGCTTCAAATGGTATTACAGAAAACAATTAGTGGATAAAATGATTATTAATATTGATTAAAAGCACACAGTACCAATTACTGTAAAACAAGCATGCGAATAGATAACTGGGAGTTGGTGGGATATGAAACAACAGTCCGTATCTAATTGTCGGAAAAAGGCTGGCTTCATTCAAACTGACAAAGAAAGTCAAAGTGATACTTCTTGCGGATATTCTGAGGAAGAAAACATTACTTCAAAATTTCTTGACCAATTACGAAGATAAAACTGGAAAAAAGTTAGAAATATCTGTTCATGATTATTTAAATGTCGATGAGGAAGTACACTTATTTTCTGAAGTAATAGATGAAGACATTCATTTTGAAATAAGAAGTGATAACGCTGAAGTAGAAGAGTCAGAAGATGACGATGATGTGAATGAAAAGAATGATTCCACAACGGCAAAGCCAAACTTACCTCCTGGAGAAGCAGTGTACTCAATTGATGCTCTTCATAACTTCATTCCTAGCTTACCGAATGTATCAGAAGAGCATCTAAATTCTTCAGATGCACTTCGTTCTTATTGCATGAGATTGTCTCTGGATAATGCAAAAAAAAAAAAAAAATTCTGATTTATTTTCGCAGAATTTCAAATAAATAAGAATTAATTATTAGGAATGTATTTTCATTTATTTACTCTATCTAATACATTTTACAGAAAACTTTTTGGAGTTTTACTAGTTAGTGCATTAAAAATTTATTATTTAAACATGCGATAAGCATTTGTAGGCTATGGAGTCGCCAGAATCCTGGGCAAGGGTGCTTTACTGAGACTTGGGGTTTGTAAAAATTACTCAACACTGTAAACATGTTATTTTCACTCCATTTAATATGAATTATTTGCATGAACGCGAGAGGATGCTGAATGACAGTAAAGCACCCTTGGTGAAACCACTTCATAGGAAGAACAAAAATTCTTATTGATTTCCTCTATAACGATAATTCTCTTTAGAACGATATATTATTTTGGAACCCCAAAATATCGTTATAGAGGGATTTCACTGTGTGTGTGTGTTCACAATGATGATACTTCGGTTTATTCGAAGTTATTTATTCTTATTTACAGCGATTATGTACAGACACTTAAGTATGAATTTAAAAAAAACGTAAGTAGTATCTTGATCCAATAAGCGTAAGTAGTTCATTCATTCAAGTGAGGTTGTACTCCGTGCACTTATTTCGTAGAACGGTTTTAGAGGCGATTTATCTGACACTCCGTTTGCCCACTCCAACCTCGTAATGGCGACTTCCCCTCGCAAACAGGCTTCTTTCCCCTAGCGCAGTGCTCCGCAACCGGTGTGCCGCGGCACACTGGTGTGTCATGAGCCAGATACAGGTTTGCCTCGGTCAAATACATTGTATTGACAAATATGTCAATACATTGTATGTCAAATACATTGTATTAGACATTTTACAATTTTTCATCATGTATTTAATTCACAATGACAATTTTTTTTCATAATAATGTCTATTTTTCTAAATATACTATAGAATAATTATTATAAGTAAATAATTATTCAATGGTCCCCTGGTGAGAACAGTTGAAAACTGCACAGTGTGTTGTGTAAACACCAAGGCCCACCAAATTAATCATAGATAAAGCAAAATGACCGTTATGTGCATCGTTGAAGACCCATGCGCATGTGTTATTTGCATTTGCGCGTGGTACATCACGTTCACTCGTATGTCATTGTTGTCACTATTTTACAACACAAAGTTAAATAAACACGTTCCTACCACTAACGATAATTATTATTAATTATCTTACTGAATTATGTATGGTTAACGTTCTTCGTATAAAAATTTTTAAGTTTTATACCCCTTTAACCTTTTCCCTTCGGCGGTACATATGCTGTACCATAAACATTTTGTCCCTTGACTTCGACTTCGGTACAGATGCTGTACCAAGCGATTGAGAGAATATTCCCTCCCCTTTTCTCAGAAGTTCTCCAATGCCTTTGTCACTCGGTGTCGCTTTGTCCGTAATTGGGTGGGGAACTTTTTCGCCATTATTATCTTTTGCGTGAGCATTTCAAATGGTTGGCGATGTTTAGGAACAACAACTTACAAGGCTAAAGATATTCTCCATTCGATAATTTTACGCTGTCCATAATAGAAGAATTTTTCTTTTCTCGGGTTTGTTTCTTAAATTTTTAAGAATGCCTCAGAAATATCTCACGCAAACGGAGATTGAAATTGTTATGAAGAATTTAGATGAAGAAAATTTTGATGATAGTGATTCAGAATGCGAAAAATTAGAAAATACCATTTTGGGAGATAATGTGGTTGATTTGGATACATCAGGGAAATTTGTTGAGAAAGCAGAAAGAGCTTATTTTCATGGAAAGAGGTCAATGGATCGGAAACGTAAAATGTATTACCATTTTTTGGGGAAAGTCGGGTTAAAAGTTCATACCAGCTATTATAAATGCCAGCATGAATATTGCTGTTTTAAATGCGTTTCTGATATTTAAGTCAAATCAAAATTCGTCAAATTTCAGTTTAAAAGAATTTAGAATGAATTTAATAACATCTTTGATAAGAAATATAACTCATAAAATTGCAGAGCCTTCAGTGACACAAAAATTGAAAACAAAGGATACAAAATTTTCTCATTGGTCAATTGAAGAAAAGAAAAAAGACGATGCGTATGTTGTGCTAAAAAGAATTTACAATGAAAAACCACTATAATTTGTAAGGCATGCAACATGGCTCTTTGCACTGACCTGAACTGTTTTTGAAGAATATCACACAGTTTATTTAAAAATGACTCAACACAGAAATAACTGAAAAGAAAAGATAAGAATAAAAAAAATAAATTGAACCGATGGAATTTCAATGGGCAGGGAAGTTAAACGAAGAACAAACAAACAAAAAAAAAGGGGGGCCTCTTTTAAGAGCCAAAAATTTTTAAAAGAAGAACTCACTTTTTTACATATTTAAAAAAAGCGATGCTTATAACAAATTTTTCTTTTTTTTTTAAATTTGAGATTTCAGTTAAGCTTCGGGGCAAAAATTCTTCTAAAATTAAAATATAAATTCATGTTTTTTCCTTAAGATTAAAATTCAGAAAAATATTTTTATCACAGCAAAAAATATTATAAATTATTTTTATTCGAATTTATAAGAAATCAGTTCAAAGTTTTGCCTCTGTTTGCTGTACTTTCGGAGCAGGTTATCTATGTGAGTACAGAAACTTTTAATTTAAGAAATTTATTTACTAGACTTTCATAGTTATCATAAATTTCTTTATAATTATATTAATTAATTATTCTTAAATACTAAATAATTTTAAGGAACAAGAAAACATTTTGCTATTATTTGTGGAGATTTAGAAAAAATTACGAATGAAACAAATAGAAAAAGCCCTTTTCTCATATATGATTATTATTAAATATCTCAATTATATAACTTTTTCTCTCTTTTACCTGAAATTCTGTTGTTCAAACTCTAGTAAAATATCTATTTGAATTTTAGAATTTACTTTTTAAAAAAATAAATTTTTCAAAATGAACGATATTCATAAAAACTAAATAAGTATTTCAAAGCGTAAAGCTTGTAAAACCCATCCAATTAAAAGATGGAAAGGAGAATTTAGAAAAAATTATCGTGACGTATGTAGCCAAATGTTGGAGCCTGTCTAACACTGTTTTGATTCCTGTCTAAAAATCGGCAACCCTTTCCCTCATCCCATTGTAAAATGAATACCTTAACAATGACTCATGGAGCATACTGAACATTCAAGAGGGGGTAAGAAATTGTCTCCTAAGTTGAATAAGCAGCCGTACGGAAAGGAAATTTTCTCTCAATTTTAGCCGATTCGTAAAGGTTAAATATGGATAAATTTTTACGTCGGAAAGATTCGTCTTCAAGTACAGATGATGAAGAACCCAGCACAAGTGTTACAAAAAACCTAAAGAAGGTAGTGAAAAGAAAGTACGACGAAGACTACATTAAATATGGATTCTCGTGGTGTGGTGACGAAACGTGCATCATTTGCGGCGATCAGCTATCAAACGAGTCAATGGTGCCCAGTAAATTAAAGCGGCATCTATATTCAAGCCATCCTAGCTGCGCCAACAAAGACAAACAATATTTTAAGAGGTGCTTAGAACAAAATAAAAAACAGAAGAAATTTATGAAATCGGCCGTAACAGTTTCTGAAAAGGCATTAAAAGCTAGCTATCATGTTGCAAAATTAATTGCACGTCAGAAGAAGCCACATACTGTCGGCGAAATACTTATTAAACCAGCATGCATGGAAATTGTTAGACTTATGCTTGGGCCCAATGAAGTTAAAGAAGTGAATAAAGTTTCGTTGTCTGCTGATACTGTTAAAAGACGTATTCACGATATGTCAAGCGATCTTTTAGGAACACTGATTAAAAAACTGTTATCGGCTGAAAAATTTGCGCTTCAGCGATGAAACAACTGATATTAAAAATAAAGCACAGCTGATAGCTACTGTAAGTTTCGTTGACGAGGACTTTATTAAAGAACATTATTTATTTTGTAAGGAGGTTCCAGAGCGAACTACCGGTGAAGAAATTTTTCGAGTAACCGATGATTTCTTCAAAATATGTAATATTCAATGGAGCAACTGCATTGCTGTTTGCACGGATGGCGCTGCGGCAATGACGGGTCGTAAAAAAGGTTTTGTCTCTTGTGTAAAACAAAAAAATCCGACAGTACAATTTACACACTGCTGCATACATCGCGAAGCATTGATGGTCAAGAATTTGCCGGAAGAACTTTTGAACACGATGAATGAATGCATTAAAATCATAAACTTAATTAAATCAAGAGCCATAAATTCGCGAATTTTTGGATTACTTTGTGCAGAAATAGGAGCTGAATATGAATCCTTATTATTTTATATAGAAATTTGTTGGCTATCCCGAGGCAAAGTTTTGGCTAGATTATTTGAGCTTCGTCACGAGGTGCGTGAATTTCTTTTAACACAGAATATGCTCGAAATATGCCAGCGCCTCGATGATGATTACTGGATAGCCAAACTTGCATACATGGCTGATATATTCGAGCATTTGAATGAACTTAATAAAAAAATGCAAGGTCGAAATGAGAATATTTTGACGTGCTCCGACAAATTACAAGGATTTATTAAAAAACTCGAACTTTGGCAGAAAGAGTTGCAAAAAGGATGTTTGGAAATGTACCAAAGGACCAATCATATTACAATTGAAAACAACCAATTAATTGTGGATCTGGCCCAACAGCATTTAAGTATGCTTCAGCAGAAATTTGATCAATATTTTTATTCCATTAATACGGAACAATACGATTGGATTCGAAATCCTTTTGCAACCAATGCAATAAATTCTACGGAAGCACTGCCTCTACAAATTCGAGAGGAATTTACAGATTTAAATAATGACATGACTTTAAAATTATACTTCTCCGAAATTCCATTAGATGTTTTCTGGATTTACGTTAAAAAAGAATATCCTTACATTTCCTACAAAGCAATCTTAACATTACTTCCATTTTCGACGACATATTTATGTGAGCAAAGTTTTTCAACTCTTGTATTAATTAAAAATGATAAGCAGTCATGCTTAAAAGATCTTGACCAAGAACTTCGGGTTGCTTTGTCAAATATTGAGCCGAATATAAAACTTTTGTGTTCATTGAAACAAGCGCAGGTATCACATTAATAATTATTATGATTGCGTAGAAATAAATATGTTATGGTTTTATGTATGTTTACTTTTCAAATAAAAAACAAACATTTATTGTAAAATTTGTGTATCAATTAATAGCGACAATTATTATATCGGGGAACTTAACCCTCACGAGTTTCTATCCCCTGTGAAATGACTATTTAATTAAATGGTGAACTGAACTTTGGTTTTTCACTTGCCCGGAAGTTAATGAGTTATTAATGATATTTAAAATAAATTAAATACATTGCAATAGCTTTGAAAGTTAAAGTTTTTATAAAATACTTTAAAGTTTTAAAATTTAATAGTTGATTAAATAAAATTATTATTATAGATTTACTAATTAAAAATTAAGTGAATAATCAAAATTAGAATGGATTGCTTTGAGTAGGTTTAGAATATTGCAGCAGAAGTCTATATCAATTAATACATATATACTTTAGCTTTTGGTGTGCCGCGGAATTCTAGAAAGAATTTTGGTGCGTCGTAGGTGAGAAAAGGTTGCGGAGCACTGCCCTAGCGGAATGTCGCCGAGACAGTAGCAGCACTCTCTGGTGGTGAGACGTTCTATGGCCGCGTTCTGGGCGATAAGTCAAGTTCGATTTCCATATATATAATTCAATAGAATTAAATACACTGGTGAAAAATATTAAAGGAACAACGACACAAAAAAGTGCTTTATATTTATTCTAGTACTAAGTAAATTTCAATGAAAGGTGATCAGTTGAAAACTCAAGGTCACATCATCACATAATCCAATGGGATTCATCTTCGCTGTAAAAAATATGGAAATTTTTGAAACGGTCGGCACGAGTGAAAGAAGTGCATGCGATGCCAAATTGTAAGGATTGTACAAATTAGTGGGATAAAATTTTCCCTTGTAGAAGGTGAATATGTCGTCTAGAATATATTGGACGGATTATGAGAATTTGCGTGTGATAAAGAGAATGAAAGCAAGACACACTGACAGGGGTCTATAAAGACTTAAAAATAGCCAAAAGTATCATTTGAAGGATTTGACGGCTTAAAAACATTGGTAACGTACACAGGCAACCACAGATCAAGGTCGATAACGCACCACAACAGACTCTCAGGGCCGTTGTTTGACAACGATTGCTATAAGAAACTGGCACCTGACATCGGTTCAAATTGCATAGGAGTTCGCTGCAACAACAGGAACATAGATGCATAAAAGAGGGTTGTATGCAAGGAACCCCATGATTTACATTCATTTCATTTACACTGGCAGGGAAATGCGTCCGATTATAGTGGTGCAGAGATCATCGTGATTGGAGTACCATGGACAGCAGCCGAGTTCTCTTTACTGATGAATTACGCTTCTGTTTGGAGAAAGATTCTAAGCGAATTACAATATGGAGAAAAAAGAACACGTGTAATATCAGCATGCAAACATCCGTGAAAGGTACCGATGCAACGATCGCGGAATAATGATATGGGTGGGCATCACTTTGAATACCAGCATTGACCAGTGCAACTGTGAATTCTATAATATATAGAGATAAAGTTCTTGATCCTCATGTTAAGTTGTTTCGGGGTGCAATAGGTGATAACTTTCTCCTAATGGATGGTAATGCGCATCCTCATCGTGATACTCTAGCAGATGATTATCTCGAAAGCTAAGGAATCCGGCGAATGGAGTAATTCCCGTATTCTCCGGATTTAAATCCAATGGAACATGTATGGGACGCCGACGTGAATTTCGACAATCCCCACCTAACACCCTCCAAAGTGTGTTCAAGATGCTATTTATCTTGAACACACTTTGTTGTCACGAGCACTTCTAGATGATTTAATCCACAGTGCGGGAAATCTCTGTAAATCATCCATTGCGATCCGGGGTGACCTCATACGTTGTATAAACTAACACTAAAATTCGCATTTCAGAAATATTAGAAATTTCGCTTACCTGTCAGAAGACGTCTTTCGAATTTCGATTCACGAATTAACTCCAATTGCTTGACATCAATAAATTAATTTCTTGCTACGATGTCATCATACATTTAAACAGAATATAATATAAAATTTCGCTATTAAACTTCAAGCATCTCAATTGGTGTCATTCATTGCGGAAGGCAGTCACATTTCTGAACAAAAGAGAGTCTCGTATGGCACGCAATGCCCTCTATTCTCTAACTTCAGCATACCTTATTGATTTTCCTTCTGCGAGCCTCTAAAAAGTTGTAACAAGAGCATTTCCTTTTTCACATTAGATCATATAGTCCTATGCCTTCATTTAAATTTATTTTTCGCACAAATACGCAGTCCTGTATTTCGAATATGTCAGGTATGACAAAATATAGATAGATCTTGCGCAAGTTTCACATGTTTATCTGCAAAATTAAGATGAGTAAGGTGAGTTTTTATAGTTGTTTGTTTAACTTTGCTCGCCAGTGTATAATCAAAAAAAATTTCTAACTGCATACATCATTTCCTTTACAAAATATGTAAAATATTGGATGCATAAAAAATGTTTTAACTTTTTACACGCCGAGTTTAGTTTAGTTTTTATTAACGTCGCACTAGAAGCAACACGAGGGCTATTGGCGACGGACCTCGTAATTTTGAACCACGGTCAAGTGACGAGGACGAACACCTGAGCTGGCCCTCTCCCTTCTCCTAACATCCACACCACGCCAACGGGAGGACTTTCGGCCCCGAACAGATTTAACGTGCATCAGCCCCGGCTACACGGCGGGTCTTTGGCGGCCAAGGATCGAACCCGCGACTGAACGAAAACCGCCAGCCACGAGTCCACGACCTTGACCACTAGATTACCGCGGCCCCTTTTTACACGCCGAATTGTAATGCAAGCATAAAACGAACTGTTATTGATAAAAACCGAATTAAAACTCAAAAATAAGAACTATATAAATATTTTAGTTTAGTTTTATTAACATCGCATTAGAAGCAACACAAGGGCTTTTGGCGACGGACCTAGTAATTTTGAACCTCGGTCAAATGACGAGGACGACTCCAGAACTAGAACCCATCTCCGAACTTCCCCACCACGCCAAAGGGAGGACTTTGGGCCCCAACATATTTAACATGCATCAGCCCTGGCTACACGGTGGGTCTTTTGTGGCATCAAGGCTCAAACCCGCTACTCGACGAACACTGCCGGCCGCGACCATGACTACAAGGTTTCCGCTATCAGAATGATGCCATATAAGGTACCATTGATTCATCTAAACTCAATTTAGAATGAAAGGTACCTAAAAGCTTAATTTTTTTTTCTATTTCTCCTCAAAAAGGAAAAACTTTTTCCATTTTGTCTCTTAATGTAGAGTTAAGTTAGCAATGTTATCTTTAATACGAAAATATTTTTAATTTTCAAAATCTATTTCTAGACATTGCTTGATAAACAATTGGGAGCGATAAATCTCCCTGTGTGTTCTAGTATAAATTTTCTCCGGGTACTTCGTATCCACAAAAAAAACCAGTGTTTCCTAACCGGTGTTTCGCGAGATGTTTAAAAGGGATTCGCAAAAATAATATTGCAATGGAGGAATTGTAAATCGCTTATATAAAAAAAATTAACGAAATAATTTACATACATATATTTACTGCACTGTTAGTAATTTTAAAATCATAAAATAAAATACTTGAAATGAATAAAAGTGTTCTTTAACAAGACAAATATTGAGAAAGATGTTACCACACCACGAGCATCGAGTGAGGGATGGTCGTCGAGTTTAATGGCGTAAGTGCTAAATGTGACTATGCTGCGCCAAACTAGGTAAAGTTTTGATATAGACGTGAGAAAAAATTGAAAAGACAAACGAGAGGAGTGATAGGATTTTATGGTGCAATAGTTAAATGTGGCCCTGATGCACGAAAAAGCTGGGATCTAAACGTGTGAAAGAATTGAAAAATAAAAATTGGTTGACTAGAAAGAGAGATGATTGCTAGAGTATCCCGATGGCACGTCACCCGTGTTTACCGAAAACAGTAAACTTCTTGGGAAAGGAAACGATCACTAGAGTGCCTTGGGGTCGTGATGCTCATACCTACCTTAAGAAAAGCTCCTGAGGTCCTCTGACATTATCTCCAGGGTCAAGTGCCCGTCAATACCCACAGACACTGGGTACCTATTTTAGTCGCTTCTTATGACATGTATGAGCTACAGTGGGATTATTCTTTTACACCTGATCACCACACAAGTCCTGCGAGCATCGTGGTAGGGGTAAGCAGCTGAAAAAGGAGTTGAGAAAACGTCTCTTACGGGGATTTTTTACAACCTTGCCAGTCAACCTATCAAGTGAAGCTTGTTCCTTATTAGATATCAAAACAGAAAGCGAGATCAGTTCCCTGAGTTAGATATTTTTCTGAACTGGATAAGCGCGTTAACAAATGTTCATACAGATGCTTTGTGTGATTTAGTTCGCTATTAGTAGTATGTTACGGTAGTCTTGTTTAGTCAAGTTTTTCTTGCGTCAGTAGCTTTTAAAAATTTTTATACCGTTATTTTATAACGTATCAATGGTTAAAAGTTAATTGATCGTTTAGTTGTCTTTTAAAATGGTGGACAAGCAGTAATTCGTTCATTCAACTTCAGCGCCTGATTTCGAAACAACACACGGTGATGGCACTGATAGCTGTAGTGAGCTACCATCTCATCTAACTAAAAACAAACAATTAGTGAGCATAATGAGAAGGAAAGGAAAAAGCGGAAATATGACAGAGACTATTTGCAAATACTTTTTTAGTTTATTCGAGAAAGTCAGAACCTAAACCGCTTTATGTAATCTGCAATGAAGCTCTTACCAACAGCAGTTTAAAACCATCACTTCATCGTAGGCATCTTGAAACAAAACACCCGACGCCCACAAGAACAAACATGTCGAGTATTTTAAAAGAAAATTAGCAAGTCATATGAAGTGTCGTGTGTTTCTCCTTTCTTGTCAGCTTCAAACGAAGATAGGAAAATGGCTTTTGGAGCATCATTTCGAGTAAGTTGTAGAATTGAAAGATCTGGACAAGAACATACAATGGCAGAAAATTCAAATTGACCATGTGCAAAAAATATCACTAAGTGTATGTGTGCTTGGAGAAAAGATATTTGACCAGATTCTTTTATCAAACACTACAGTATCGTATAGAATTAATGGTTAACAAATGATGTGGAAAGAGTACTTTTGATGAGAATAAAATTGAGTTATTTTGCGAGCTAGCTTGACGAGTCGACCGTTGTAGCATATACTGCAGTATTGCTTGTCTATATTACATACGTTTCTTCTACGAATTCCATTCAAGATGTTATATTATTAGCAAAAACTTTGAAACCTATAACATCTGAAGAAACAATTTATGATATGGTTAATGATTCTTTAAAAAAATTGACTGGTCTTATTGATCAATACGGAAAATATTCTGGTTTAGTGGCGCAAGTAAAGGAGATGAGAGCGAAGATTGAATGGACTCATTGCTATACTCATACACAAAAGCACTGGAATGTCAGCGATTTCCTGAACATCATCAACTCTTAGTGTAGCTGTAAAAATTGTAAATTTTATAAAGGTAACTGAGACGCCTTCGACAAGGAAAAAGAAGCTGATTTTAAACTATATTTAAAGGACCCTAACTTTTTTAAATTAAAAGCAATTGTAGTCAAATTCTTACAATGGAATATCTATATTTTTATGTATCTATATCTATAAAGAAAAACATATTTATAAACATAAGTAATTATGTATGAGCAATTAATAAACAATAGCCCTATTTACAATATTAAGTTATGTACTTGCCTTTAGGTACATTTTGCATAAATTCTACTGCATTTACAGCTTTAAAAATTTGTAAAGTACTAAAAAACATACATTCTATACATTGAACTTAATGAAAATTTCAAAAATTAAATTTAGTAAAATTTTAAAAATTTTAAATTTTATGATTCAAATTTGCTATAATTTTTGTACAAATATCTTGCTATATCTAAAATTTGGGAGCATTTATTACAAAGATATTAAGTTCACTGTGTAGAAAATAGATTCATTTCATAATGTACAAATTATCGGCTTTATAGATAAAGTAGATTTTGAGAAAAGTGTACCAGAATCCTAAAATAACACGTTTTGGGAAAAACTTAAAAGATATTTTTCACTTTAATTTGCAATATGTTATTTTTTTAATGCAATCCGGCCCAGTGTTATAATTAATTGGATACTTCTATGTAATTTTATCAATTAACTGTTTTGGAATTTTAAATTCCAGTTTTATTTAGAAGTAATTTGAATAACTATTTTTACTTCAGATTTATGTCACCGACAATTCACATTATCTTCCATGCAAAATACAAATGTTTTACACATGTATCTATTAATATTTTAACTTATGTTTCTTCCATAAGAAATATTTATATTTTATAATGCATACAACATAAATATATTTGAAGAAAAGTGTACCAGAATTTTATCGTACCTCCATAAAAACCAATTTCTAGGAAACACGAATAATTATATTGTCTGCAATTTTTAAAATATCCAGCACTGTAATAAAACTCAATAGATTGCTTCAAATTGCTTTGCTTGTGAATTTTGTTTTTTAATTCTAGCTTCTTTAGAAGCTTTCTGAATTATTATTTCTGCTTTGCTTTGCAAACTCTTTTATTGTCAATATTTCGTAATGCCTTTCTCATATAATATAGCCATGCTTTTCTCCCATTTCTGCTAATACCATCAACCTACTTTGAGCATCATTGAAGGATATTACCGTGTTCATTACACCTACTTTAATTGCTGTTATGCTCATAAAGGTTGTTTTAGGTAAACGTTCCCATATGCAATGGTTGAAACTTTCATTAGGGTTTTGAGTTTTACCGTGAATACACCTCTCTAACAATTTTTTATCACTGAAAGATTTAAATATAGGCTTTATGTCGAGAAGCACAGATTCAGGAAGTGAATGTTTATGTCAATAAGTCTTTCCCAACAATAAAGCTTTACTAGACACACACCATGTATCCGAACCAGACGGGCATAATACATGCTGTGGGTTAGCATCTGTAGATAGCTTATGAAAATAAACTGGTCATACAGCTTTAACCATATTAGATACGAGACGTTTTATGTTTCAACGAATAGCAAAGCCATAGTATCTCTGCAAAAGCAGAAATTCATTAGGTACTTTTACGTTAAAGGGGGCCGTTGGCGATGGTTAATTCCTTCCCCCCCCCCCGCGCGCGGATCACTGCGGATGCGATATCAAAACGGATGCGATATCACTGGCAATAGTTGTAGTACTGCGTCGGGAGAAAGGTGAAATCGCACAACGTGATTTTTTAAGGCCCTCTTTAACAGATTGATTGATTGTTTTGTGGGATATGAAGCAACAATGACTATTATCCCCTTTTTCATAGATTCTTTTTATTCATTAAATATTAAAATATTCCATCTTTTGAAAGAATGCTCTGAAAAGTGGTTTATTAGCCACGGTTCTCTCCAAAAATTCTTTAAAATTAATATTTTGTTGTGGGTCTATCTTGAGAATATTCCAGGAAAGATTTCTGTGGGAGGCGTATTTATTGCAGGTCAAAAGAATATATTCCAAATCATTGATGTGGTTACATGTTCTACATTGTGCGTTATCCTTTATGTTGAATTTATGCAAAAGCCCTAGAGTTATAATCATTTTGCTGATGATTCGAGTGCTTAGTATTTCCTCTCTTCTATTTTTTTTTGTCCATCTAGATATTATGTCAATGGTGGGGATGTTTCCTAAGGTTTCAAAATATTTGCTTGAATAAAAGTTTTCGTTGGTTCTTTTCATTTTGTCGTGGAAAGTATCACTACTGATGTCTTCTGGGGCAATCCAGTCAAGGTATTCATTGGATTCCGTTACCGAATTTGCGAGATAATCCGCCTGTTCATTCCCAAAAAATATTCGAACGTCCCAGAATCCAAAGGAGAATGGTCTGAATACTATATTGTGATTGAATGAAGATTTTACTGGCTAGTCTATGAATGACTTTAGGGGATTTTGTGCTTTAATTGTTTAAAACTGATAGCACAGAATGGCTATCTGAGAGAATTAACAGATTTTCTTTTGATTCAGTTAAATCGTCCAGAGTTTGGCATATAGCAAATACTTCTGCTGTAAAAATCGAATTGATATGATTTACTCTGCAGGCGAAAGATGCATTTTTCGTGATACCTGCTATTGATGTCATATGTTTATTTTTTGATGCACATCCGTAGCTATTAGGAAAAAGTCTCTGAATCTATTACTCATTATTTCCTCAAATTGTCCTTTTATTATATGAGTTAGAAAGTTTTTATTTTGGAAACCAAATTCCTCCGTATAGATCTCACAAGGAAGATCTGTATAATATATCAATCTGGGGATTGATATGATTTGTTTTCCATCAATGCCCAAAATACGAAAAATATTCTTGATGTTGTTTCTGTCCCCTTGCAGGATTTCCAGATTTATTGTTTCAAGGCTATTACGGTGCATAGGAGAAAAGTTACCATTAGATATATGAGATATAAAAAATTTATTAGCCAATCGTCTTATTTTATCAGAAAGAATTTCCTGATTATCCAGTTGTAAGAGCACGATATTTGGGGTCCATTGTGGAAGTCCCAATGCAATTCTAAGAGCTTTTGTTTGTACAATATTGAAAAGTTTGAGCTGGTTATCAGACCATTTATTTATGATATGACAAGTGTAGTTAAAGGTATATATACTATTGTTAATTAATTTAATAAGATCTGCAGAGCTCTTGGGCCATAGTGATTATACGCCATGCCTTTTAGGGCATTAATTTTTTTAAAGCTTTATTTTTCATTTGATTCATCAAAAAAATATTTTGTTTGCGTTTAGAAAAATAATCTCCTAAATATTTAATGGAGGATTGCCATGGGAGTGGGTAACCAGTCAACATAATAGTAGGATATATTTGAATTCTCTTATTTGAAAGTTCCACTATTGTACTTTTGTCGAGGCATAGAGTAAGTTTCCAGTATTTGCACCATTTTGTGATTCTTTCCAGAGTATTTTGAAATTTTTTATGGATTATATCGAGAGAATGATGAAAGCAATAAATAAAAAGGTCATCAGCATATATTGAGCACTCGACTCCTGTTTCTAAGGTTTCAAAGATATCGTACGTGTAGATTATGAATAATATGGAGGAGAGAACATTACATTGAGGGACCCCTTTCAAAATATTCTTCCTTGATGAAAGACATCTTCTCCATCGGATTTGAAAAGATCTGTATGAAAGAAAATTGTAAATCCATAGAGCTATTTTCCCTATGTTTAGTTTTTTAGTTTAGTTTTTTTATTAACGTCACTCTAGAAGCAACACGAGGGCTATTGGCGACGGACCTCGTAATTTTGAACCACGGTCAAGTGACGAGGACGAACACCTGAGCTGCCCCCCTCTCCTAACATCCACATCACGCCAACGGGAGGACTTTGGGCCCCGAACAGATTTAACGTGCATCAGCCCCGGCTACACGGCGGGTCTTTGGCGGCCAAGGATCAAACCCGCGACTGAACGAAAACCGCCGGCCGCGAGTCCACGACCTTGACCACTAGGCTACCATGGCCCCTATTTTTCCTATGATACCTAGCTGTAGACATTTATATACAAGGCCATCTAAATACACAGAATCATAAGCACTCTTGATGTCCGAGCTAATATCTACGAAAAATTTCTTTTGCTGTTTAGCATCTACTATAGTTTTATGTATAAGGTATGTTGCAGTTCTAACAAATCCATAATGTTGTGGATGAAGTTTTCTTTCTATATTCAGAAAATAAGAGATGCGACTAGCTAAAATTCTTTCAAAAGTTTTAGAGAGAACAGAAGTTAGAGCTATTGGTCAATAAGAGGGTATTGTAGTTTTATCTTTGCAGGGTTTTGAAATCGGAAGGATGATTGAATGTTTCCAAGATTGAGGTACAATCTAATTCTCAAATAAATATTGAAAATAATCAAGAACTACTGCCTGTTGACTGTTATTCAAATTTTTGAGGAAAGAAGCTGTAATGTGATCTGCATCTGGAGTAGTGTTTTTGGATGCTTGTATAGCCCTATTTAATTCCGAGATATAGAACAGTTTATTTAGTAAATTGTATTCGTTGTTGAGTAAATCTTAAGGAAGCGCTTCATGGGAAATATTATTAGATGCAAAGTAGTCGACAAACATATTGGCCTGAATTTGAGGTTCTTTGATATATCTATTATTAACTTGTAGAATATTGGAATTTGATTCTGGATTTTTATGAATAGAGAATTTCTTCAGAATGTTGTAGAATGTTCTTGGATTAGAAGTATTATTATATATTGTGTCCCAATATAATTATTTTGCCTTTTTCTTTTCTTTTTTTTTTTTTCCCCTTTTTTTTTTTTTTTTTTTTTTGTGAAATTTGAGCTCATTTGAATATTGCTTGTATTTGTTCCACAGTTGAGGGAAAATATCACGAATGGCCTTTATTCGGAAATATTTTTTGAGCTTGAAGAAATTATTATAAGTACTGTTCCACCATGGTGGAAATGATCTGTTTGGTAATCTAATATCTCGAGTATTTTTAATTATTTTAGACATTGTTTCAGTTAGTTGTGTCTTGTCATTCTCTTGGTTGTTAAATGCATATTGAGTTTGTTTCATTACTTCTTGCCAATCTACTCGTTTTACATATTGCTTATTCTGCTGAAATAATGAGAACTCTGTAACAATGATCGCTTTCAAAGGAGCAGTCTAGAACGTAAGTATTGGTGTGGCTCGAATAGGTTCATGAACACAAAGTAAGATCTATTAAAGATGCTGTACCTATATTACTTCTATGCGTGGGAACAGTTTTATTGAGAATAATAAAATTTGAGTTAGTTAACCAATCGACAAAGTCATTACTGTGTTTAGTAGAATGATCGGATCCCCACATCGGATGATGAAGGTTAAAGTCCCCAAAAATGAAGGCCGGGTTTGTTATCGATTCCAAGAATGATTTTACTAATGAGATGTTTAATCCTTTCGGCGAGTAGATATTAAATAGAAAGAAAGATTTCTTATTTCGATTTTGACAACTAGTATTTCAAGATCTAACGTTTGTACTTTATTCTTTGGAACTGCAGTTAGCAGTCATCCTCCGGTTCTGTCTAATCTGAAAAAATTGGAAAATTGAGCCTGTCCTCGTCTTTTAAAAAGGTTTCCTGAAACAGCCAAAAATCTGCTTGCGAGAAGGGAGGGATATTTAACCATGTAGATTTATTTTTTAGGTCTCTACAGTTCCAGTGTAAAAAGTTCATAAATTAAAAAGAGAAAAAAAGCTTTTACGACTCGTAAATTATATCCTTCCTTCAAGGATATATCGCTAAATTATAAAAGAAAGCAAAGTTCATCATCTTTAGTACAATTCGGAACGATGCATAGAACATATATACAAATTTGTTCATTTAATCCATTCTTATCCTTTTTCTGTGTTATTAGATGCAGCCTTAATATAGGACATAGAATTTAATTATCAGCACTTTTGAACCTGTATGTGCCTGTTTTTTTTTTTTTTTTTTTTAAGTTAAGGATGTAGTACGAGCCCCTAATTCCAAAATATTGCTTAAATGTGTGACCATTGTTTCTCAGGATTTTTGAAAAACCTCCATTAAAAAAGCCGTTTGTTTTTCCAACATAGTTTGAAAGGAATTTAGCATTTTTTTCAAATTTTTGATCCAAGATTTCCTGCATATTATCAGCTCGTGACTGATTTCATAATACCACGGAATAGTTTTCAGTATTAGTAGCTCGAAATCTTCATCTTAATTTCGGTAGTGTTAAATGTTACCTGCTTTTCTCTGATATACAGTGGCACAAACAATTGAGGATACACCTTACTTTTACTTGATGAATCCAACTTTCAATCAAAATAACACCTTAACCAGAAGTGCAAACGAATTTTTATTCTTAGACATAACAAAAGGTTTAATTAACAGTAAAAATGAAGACAAATCAACGACAAAATTCTAAAATAAAACTTTTTAGAGGCATTTCAAATAAACATAAGCAGATTTTTACCTCAAAATATTGAGGATACACAAATGAAATTTTTGTTTAACTACCACTTGATTTCTTTTTGCTTGCTACTAATAATCTAAGTTTGGGAAATTTTATCCTAAACTTTTTCAACTGTTATTTCTGTCTTTTGAAGTTGGTTATGAGAATATAAAGCTGTAATTTTAAATGGAAAATGGCTCCTCGGAAAGAGACTAGTATTGATGTAAGAAAATTTATATTAAGGTTATTTAAGAAGGGAAAATCTTATCGTGAAATAGCTGAAATTGTCGGTAGAAGTCACTCATGTGTCCAGAAAATCATTGGGAAATTTAAACGCTATGGATTACTTCAAAATAAGAGTGGAAGAGGAAGGCAAAGTATTCTGAGTGATGTAGCTAAAAGGAAAATTTTAAAAGATATCAAGATTAATCCTAAACTGAGTGCAGTCAAACTAGCTGCAGAAACTTCTCGAATAATCTGCAGAAGTGTAAGTGCTGAAACTGTGAGAAATGTGATTAGACATACTGGATATAGCAGTCGAGTAGCTAGAAAGAAACCTTTCATAAGCTTACAAAATCAGAAAAAGCGTTTGGAGTTTGCAGAAACTCATCAGTTGAAGACAGAAAACTTTTGGAAGAAAGTTATATTTAGTGATGAAAGTAAATTCAACATTTTTGGAAGCGATGGTCGTCACACCGTTTGGAGAAAACCGAACACCGCTTTGGATCCAAAAAATTTACGTCCTACAGTTAAACATGGTGGTGGCTCCGTCATGGTTTGGGGTTGTATGGCTGCAAATGGGGAAAGAAATTTAGTTTTTATAGATGGTATAATGGATCATAAGCTTTATCTAGACATACTCCGCAACAATCTTAAAGAAAATTGGGTTTAGATGGAAATTTTATATTTCAGCACGACAACGACCCCAAACACACGGCACGTAATGTCAAAATGTGGTGTCTTTTTCATTGTAAACAGCAATTGCACACACCGCCACAGTCCCCTGACATCAATGTCATAGAAAATTTGTGGGCCACATTAGAAACAGCGGTCCAAAAACACCAGATCAGAAACAAAGCCCATTTAAAGCAAGTGTTACAAGAAGAATGGGATAAAATATCTCCAGATACCACTAAAAAATTGGTCGAATCGGTACCGAGACGTTTGGAGGACATTATAAAAGCCAAAGGACATGCAACAAAATACTGATACTGTCTATGCATGTAATATATCGAAAAAATTTCATTGGTGTATCCTTAATTTTTTGAGGTAAAGATCTGCCTATGTTTACTTCAAATATTTGTGAAACTTTTAATTTTAGATATTTTTTTGTTGATTTTCGTTATTTTTACTGTAAATTAACCCTTTTATTACGTGTAAAAGTAAAAATACGTCTTCTATTCTAGTTAATGTGTTATTTTCATTAAAAGTTGGATTTATCAAGTGAAAGTAAGGTGTATCCTCAATTGTTTGAGCCACTGTATATATATATAGGACATTGAGGCGAGTTAACTGGATGATTTCCTTTACAATTGATGCAGTTTTTATTAGCTGTACATTCACCTGTATGAGATGCGCCGCAATTTACGCAAGTTTCAGGTTTTTGACAAAATCGTGATTGGTGTAGGAAACTAAAGCATTTAGAACATTGTCTAGGTTTATCGATGAAAAGTTGAATATTATGTTTGTTGTTTTCTGGTAATATTGCTCCTAGAATGGTTATTAATACAGGGGAAATGACTCGGCTTGTTTCGGATTTAATAAATTACCGTATCTCTACATTGTTTGTGTTTTGTAATTATGTGGCTAAATCTGTCAGAATTCCGAAGAGAAGAAATCTAGAAGTGATTCCTTCCCATATGACGTAGGTCTTAATTGAGATATTGGATTTTTTTTCTATTGACAAAATTTGTCCTGCACACACAGGGTCTGCAGTAGAAAGTTGAATTTTATCATTCCTGGTAAAGGACATGCTTAGGATGTTCGAATGATTTGAAATTTTACTCTTAATTTCTGTGTATATTATTAGGAGATTAATCTTCGGAATGTGAGTCTGTCCCTGAGTATTTTCCAGTAGAATATTAATCGGATATTTTCTTGCTTTGTGTTCGTTTTATAAGTTCTTTATCACTCAAGTTTGTTTTGAAGAATTTTTATTTCCCATCCCTATCATGTTCCCCATAGGAAGAGGCAACTGTTCGGCCATATCTGTAGTCATAAAATACGAAAGACCCAGATTGGGTCAATTCGTTACGAAAAAAAGAAATGCAAAAATAGAAGTAATAAAGACTTACCAAAATGCTGGTATAACAAATATTAGAAATCTCACTTCTTGTGGGCAAAAAAAGGATTGAACGAAACATAATGTATAATGGCGCAAGAGTCAAAAATCTTTCGCCACACGCAATGCACGAAGCCTTAAACCTAAATTCGAAGATCCCCTTTAACTGAAAAGTACCTTTCATTATCTGCAAGTCTTCTGCGGCCAGCGATGCTTTTGCCATCAGAAAGCTTACCAGATTTCAGTGTTTCTCAAAGCTCGCAATATACCACCCATTCGTTTCTGCACCTGTCCAATTTTTTTATTACTACATCAACTACGTAAACTTTTGCTTTCGATATTGTGTTGAAGGCTTTGGAATCACCATCACCAAGATAATTCACATACCTAACATTCCGCGATCTTTCAGAACGTTGAAATATTTTAAAAATACCATCCGATTCCACTCCTCCACTGAAAACGTCAAAAATTATCTCGCACGTGTGGTCTTTAATACTTCTATTTTTACATTCGAAGCAGTATTTGCAAAGGTATTCGAAATCTAAGACTTTTCCAGTCTGTAGCAGATACGACTCCGATCAAGGATGTGTGGCCGCGCTTCTGCCAACTACCATCAAAAGCTGCTGCGATACTCCTGTTGCTGTAATTATTATTCACAGTTTCTTCTACGGCATTTCTCATTAATTCGTAACTCACTTTTATCAGGCTACGCAAGTGTACAACATCATAACGTTCAAATTTTGCAGGAGGTAGTGATAAATTCAAAATTGCACAAAATGTTTTCGCAGCAATGTTACTTTTTCCTATACAGCGCATACCATAGGCCTATCTAATATTAATGTCATCAAATGCATTTGACGCATCGGATGATATTGCGCTAGTAGCTTGCTTACAGTAAATGCACTGTAAAACTAAATTCGCACATATCCTCTGTGAGTGCCAGAATCTTTACTAATGACAAGTGAATCCAATCATTGCAGAAGTTGCATTTAGCTATATTCTTTAATAATCGAGAAATTATATTCATCTTAATGATATTCACGATCATCATCGTTTACAGTTTTTGTAGCACTTTCAATTTTCTTCCTCTAAGTACAGGCATCCAATACTTCAACTTTTTGTTTTGGTATGTAAGAGCATCTACGTTTCCCAAACTATTTTGTGCGAGGCAGTTTAAACGAAAGGCAAAAATGAAGAATTAAAAAAAAAAATACACAAGTAAATGTGTGTAACCGGTTGTGAATATAAATTTTCAAAATGCAAACGAAATTATGAAACAAAATGTAAACAACTATTTTAAAGCAGTGGAAGTCACAGTTAACAGAACATGAAAAGCTTTAAAATTAATTTCAAAAATAGAAAAATGAACGTTTTAAAATCGTATCAAAAAAATTGTGCCATGCCCCCAATAAAAAAGGAGGCATGTCACATTTGTTTACAATTTTAAAATTCAATTTTTTGTAGGTTCTATTTATCCAATTCTTATGAATGATACAACTTTGAATTCAGAAAAGCTTCCTTTATTTTTTAACATCAAAATTTAAAAAATGCAAAATTTGAAGAATTTTGGTGTCACATACTGCCACCTATTTCGAGTGCTTTGTGAGGACTTAGAAAGCCTTCATGTTTCTTTACTACTTCAAACAGAAGTTAAATGGCTTTCTTGTTTGAATTAAAATCTGAAGTTCAGGAATTTTTTTTTATTGAGCACTCATTTCATTTGGTATCTTGCGTAATTGATATTCTTTGGCTGAAAACGCTTGCTTACTAATTTTACAGCTTTTGTAAATTAAATTTTGTCATTAGAAAGTGCAGGTATCACCAATTTCAGGGTGCATGTGATAAAATTGAAATACAGAAAAAATAACTTTTGGCTATGTCTGCTGATGAATGAAAATTAATGTTTTGGTTCTCACAGCAGCTTTTCATCAGAAAACTCAATTAAACTTGATGAAAAAAATTGAAAGGAATATTTTTGATCATCTGAAACACCCTTCACTTAACTTTTGATGACTATTTTTCTAATGGAAGCAATACATCCCTATCAAATAACTGGATAAGTTATTCTTTAAAAGGAGATGAAAGGTTAGATTTAACTTTACTAGAGAAAGGAAAATTCATTGAGTTATCTTGTAACAGTTCTCAAAACTATTTTTGAAGAAGAGAAGATTAATTGATTTATGGCTCAATGTACAAATGAATATACTGTTTCATCAAAAAACGCCTAGTTTTATTACCTTTTTGCACAACATATATGAGAAAAGATTTTCACCATATACTTACCTGAAAGATAAAATACAGAAACAGAATAAATGTAGAACCTGATCTAAGACAAACTGTCAGACATTGAGATAAACTTAGAATTTCTTTGTTCCATCAGACAGAAACAAATACCCTATTAAGAGATTTTTTTTCAAAATTTAACTTGTACTCCACTAAGAAAAATTTGGTTTTATGAATTAATTTTCTTGTAGCTATTCATTGCGGATTTTATTAGTTATATTCAGATGTTTTATGATTATGTTTTCCTTTTTTGTTATGAACTATATGCAACATCGGAAATAGTGTTCTACCAAATTTCATAGTTATCTTACCTATTAGTAATGACTATGCAAGGGGTTCACCAATTTATTTCAAATTTTAAGAGTTTGCAAGGAGAAAAAGGTAGAGAGCCACTATACTAAACAACAAACTAAAAAATTGTTATCTAACAATCTAAATAATTGTACGGTTTAGTTTTACATTTTTGAAATACTAGAAAAAAATTTACACAGCTATAAACTTTCCTTATTAAGAAAACAAGAAACATAATTTTTCATCAAATACTTAATTTGATTTCTGATCAAAATCTGATAACAAATTTTGAATAAAATAATCAGTGCATCAATCATTATAAAGAAATTCAGCAAAATTTGCTTAACTTTTATTATGAACTTATCATGTACATACTATATTTGAAAATAATTTAAAATAAGAAGCTTTTTTTTTTTTAAATTAATAAGTACATTTCTTACATTTGATACATGTTACAAAAATTGAAATGACAATATCTTTCAGTGAATAACACAGGTCTCATCAATGAAAAGAATATACTGAAATAGTTTAAAGATTAAGTTCCATAAAGACCCATCACACATGGATAACAAAAATGATAATTAAAATATCTATTTTCAATATTTTTTAAAATTCTAATTTCCTGCTTACACAGAGTAAAAATGAAGATATGTTTCATGAAATAAAAATAAAGAAATGATACTGATTAAACTAATTCTTCAGCTTATATTTTTTGAAAAAGAAATGAAATGTACTCTGTAATGACACCCTTTCACTGAAACATACAAAATTACAGAAAACAAATACTTTACTGTTCACGCTATTAAAAAAAATTTGAATAAGAAAAACATATTAAATTTAATATTTACATAAAACAATTTTTTTTTTATTTTTGAACAAAAAATGAGTTTCTATAATACAAATGATACAACAAACAATATACAATTTTTTAGTTCCTTTTTCTTCAGCTACCGTTTTATTTTTGGACAGGAGGATATAAAGTTTGCGCTGAATATCCTAGTCCTACACCTCTCTGTGTATGAGTTGTCATTCTTGCCATTTCATACTGTTTATCCAGATCCTGGAAGAGTACTTCTTGCCTTTTCAGAACGGAATCTTCAGTCTCCTCAGAGTTAGCATCAGATTTAATACCCATTAATTTCCTAAATTTGGCTGTCATTTTGCCATCCTGATCTTGAGCAAAGGTCAATTTATCCCAAACAGTATTCTTTCCCTGTTCCTGTAAATAGATTTTAAAATATTTATAAATACAGAAGTAAAATGTTTAATATAAAGTATTGGTTAATTCCTTTATTATCTATCAGAATTCTAGGGAGAAAGGGAGAAATTATGAGGCAGAAAACAAATCTTATAAGTTTTGACAAGTCGAAAAATCTCAAAATTGTATATTTGAGCAATAACACATTAAAATTACAGTGATTAAAGAAAATTATCTACACATAAATTGTATTTAAAATTCAGACACAATCCAAACTAGTTACTTGTTACCTGTTTTTAAGAAAAATACAACTTTGAAAAATTAGAAACAGAACATTTTAAAGTTGCAACTATAAGGAATTTCAACTTAAATATTAATGTAGAAATCAAACACATAACTTTGACTTTTAATGAACCATTTCTAGATTTAGAAAATTCCTATTGAATAATTACACAACATTATATGCATAATTTTAACAGAAATACCAAAAAGTAGAAACTGAAGTTCCCCAATCTTCATTAATATAAATTAGATGGTGTAAAATTAATCTAAGTTCTGAAGCTGACACTGAGACATATGAAAATAGAATTTGTTGATCCAGTCACTCAATCACTTTTTCTGATTATATTCCTTTGACATGAGAAATAACCAACCAGAAGATGTTTGGCATGTTGCAGCAAACTTTATAACAATTGAAATACAAGGGGATTATTCAACAAATTCTTAGATATTCCAAAAGATGGTGCTAGTAGCATCAACAATGTTATTTTTGTTTTTAGTAAGAATCACGATTCCCTAGACAGCAGTCTAAGTCTCAGTTACTTGTACTCATGATCATGAAGCCTTTCAAACATAAAAAAATCTTCATCATAACTCTTTCCAGCTGATGGGATATCTTTGCCTTCTTTGGAGCAGAGTCACTGGAAGCAACCCATTGTTCTGATGCATAATGATGAAACAAGACCGCATCAACGGTGACAATTTGATGCAGAATAATCAAATTTTGATTTGGCAACAAATGACTACCGAATAAAAACTAACTTATGAATCAATGTCAAAATTATTTCAGCTACGTTTAACAGATGGCAGCACCCAATAACAATTTACTTTAATGATGACATCAGTCTTCAAATAAAAGTACTTTTTGAACCATCATCACAAAATTCACTGTGAAACGCATCCTTATTGGAAAGACTAATTCTCCATTGCATACATTCCCATGTTTCAAAGTGAATTGCATAACAAAAAGATTTATAGGTAAATCTAATTATTTCACAAAGTTCAAAATTGAGATAAGTTAATTTAATTTAGAAACTTATATTTATAATATTTGTCATTTACTGGATTGGTTAAAGTACAAGTAATAACTGTAAATATTACAAAATGTACTGAGATTAATTCTTTAGACTTATCTTTTAAAAGTGAGTGAGCTATCATAACGAAAGGTGACATACTCAGAAGCAGGGGGGGTGAGGGTGGAATTGCAACTTTCGACAACCATTTGATCATGACACTGCTTGTTATAAGAGAATGAAATAATTATTCTGACCATCAGAGAAAGTTAAAATTTCCCATTAGAAAAACAAAAATTAAGGTAAGAAATGTGGTTCTTATGAATGATCATTAGTAATTTTGACAAATCCTTGTTATGTGAAACAATATCCTCCACTATTTTTTCCATAAGGACACTAGTATAGTTAGTACTAGTATGTATTATCCCTTGTCGGTAATTTAAGAGAAATATTTTCGTGCTTGCTCATTTTCCAACTGTCAGGTCTACAATATTGATGGCCATGTCTAAGATATGTTCTTTTTTTTTTTGAAATCTGATGGGTATTCAGACGGATGAAAATTGGATTATCAGAAGTTGTTATTGTGACTCATCCATACAGATGATAATGCTCAATATCACTGAGCTACGATTATTAATGAATATTTTGAGAATCTAAGTTTGGAGCAAATGGAATGGACAGATCAACACAGGCATTAATCTGATAAACCATCTTTGATATTACCTCAACTAAGAGGAGGCTGCCTTGTATCCTTAGAAATCATTAAATTAGCTGGAACAAGAATTACTTCTTGTATGGATGTTTTTTCCAATTCCAATATTTAACTCAATTTACAGTAGGGATAGTTGTTGATGCCATTGACAAGAAGTTGGCACATTCCTTACCAAAACCAGTTTCCCATTTATTTAATCTTATTTGTAAACATTTACGATTTTTTTAAATGCTTTTTTGCAAAAAACATTCCAATTAAGTTAAAATTACATAACATTTAATAAATAACTTAATAATAAAGGCCCAACTCGCCAAATTTCATATTTATAAAATACATTTGTTTTCATATTAGATACAAAAGACCGATTGCACCTTTAATTTTGCAAGCTAATAATACATTATGGTTATTTGCACTTATTAGAAAGGGTGGGGGGACGTTTATTACTTATACTAAAAATTTCCAACATATTACCTGATTACTTTAATTAACTCAGATATTTAATATATTATAAACCAAGGGCCCAATGACAAGGTCAATGTCAAATATATTTTAAACAGTTTTAAAAAACGATTCTGAAAAATACAAATCTTGCAATTCGAGAAACCAAGAGATGGCACTCGTAGCATTGAAAAAATGATTATTTTTCACAAATATCATGAATTATTAGACAACTGTTTTCGTCTGTTATTTTTATCATGTTTCATTTTTATTGTTGATTGCAGCAATAAACTTTTAATTAGAAAAATGGGGGGGGGGAATGAGTTTTGAGCAGTGATTAAACACTTATGTTTAAAAGGCTTAATACCAAAAGAGATCTAAGCTGAATTGGATGAAGGCACATCTACTGTGTATGCAACTGTTTACAACTGGTGAATGTAGCCCTACATCCACAAAAGATGAACATCGTTCGGGAACATCCAATGGAAATATCTACTTCTGGAATGATTGACAAAATCCATATGATTTTGAAAAAAATGACAAATCAAGTGAGTGAGTGAGTGAGTGAATGTAAAGTTTATTGGCGCAAGAGCCAGATATGGCTATGCTGCACCAAACAAGATTAAACTGTGGTCTAGACATGAAGTTGAAAAATAGATGAGTGGTTGACAAGAAGGAGGGTCGAAAATAGAGAAGGATCGCTAGGGTATCCCGGGAGTGCGTCACCCGTGTTTACTAAAGACAGTAAACCCCATGGGAAAGAAAGATCACTAGGGTACCTCGGATTCGTGAAGCCCATACTTACCTGAAGAAGGCAAGTCCCTGAGGTCCCCTGATATAATCCCCAGGGGCAGGGTGCCCGGCTATACCCCCAGACGCTGGGTACCCATTTTAGTCGCCTTTTACGACATGCATGAGCTACAGTGAGACTATTCTGTCATCCCCGGTCACCACACGGGTCAAATGACAAATCAAAGTGCGTGTAATAGCTGAGACCACTGGCATATCACAAGGGGCGGTGTTTTCAGTTTTTCAAGAAAAATTAGATGTAAAAAAAAATCTCAGCAACCTGGGTGCCACATTTGATTGCAGAGGAAAATAAAAGGAATTATGTAGCCGACTTTGATGCTATATTCTAAGGCTTTCTCATCACAATCCTTACAAGCTTCTGTGTCAATATATAACTGTAGATGAAATGAAGATATACAACTAGACAAAGGAACAGTCAAAACAGTAGGGTTTTAGAAGGCAAGCGGGCTCCAAAGAAAGCAAAGATAGTGATATTAGCTGGAAAAAAGGTGATAGCCGCAATTTTTTGGAATGCATATGTAATCATCTACACTGATTACTAAGGAAAAGAAATAACAGGATAGCATTTAGTGTCATTACTGCTCTAGTTGAGCCAAAAAAATCCAGAAAAAACATCCTCTTCCATCAACACAATGTGCAAGTGCACACCTATGAAGTTACAAAGGCAAAATCATGGAATTTAAGTTTAAATTATTATGACATCCATCATATTTGGCCCCAGTGACTTTTTGTTTCCAAACTTTAAAAAATGGCTCAGAGGATAATGGTTTATGTCAAATGAAGATGTCATCGTCCAAACAGAAGCCAATTTTGTGGACCTGCCGAAATCTTATTTTTTAGATGGCTTAAGTTGGAGAAATGTATAGAGCTGAAAGGAGTTTATGCTGGAAAAAAAAATCTACCTAAAATAATCGATTCTAAATATTTTTAAGGACTAATTGAACAATTTCTGTACTAAAATTAAAGGCACACGAGTAAAATTCAGCTGATTATTTTCATCAAACCAAAGAAATATTGCCAAATGATGTGACCATTTGGTCTAATTGGATCGAAAATGTCTGGTGTACTTTTGGCTGAAATTCCACGATCAGCAGGATATTTCATAAGTACCAAATACAATAATACTTTTAAAATTTAATTAGAAAAAAGAAACTTTTTTAGGAACTTCATAAGTTAAGAAATGATATATAAACAGAATTAGAAGTTATTAAATGAAATAAAAAAGCACCAGTTGTGAAAATAAAATAATCTTGAAGAATTAAAATATTAAAAAAAAAACCCAGCGAGACAAGTAAATATAAAAAAGCTACAGAAATAAAGTTGATTTAATGCAATTGTGTCAAGTCAATCATATCATAGATACACTAATATTAATGAGTGTAATAGTATATGTGAAAATCCCATATGTAGAGGCTGTTGATATTGCACACTTCCAACTTTTTCATATTAGATTTCATTCTAGAATACTTGTTTATTTGCATTTAGTTAATCTTATATTCCGATTAAAATGCATTAGTGAGCGAGTGAGTGTAAAAGTTATTGGCGCAAGAGTCAGATGTGGATATGCTGCACCATACAAGATTTAACTGTGGTCTAGACGTGAAAAAATTGAAAAAAAGACAAAAATTGGGTTGACAAGGAGGGTCGAAAATAGAAAAGGATCACTAGGTTAACCCAGGGGTCCAACACCCTGTATCAAGATGCATTAATAACCTGTAGCAATTAAGTATTTCTTGGTCAATCTGTTATTCTGTTCAGCATACTTCAAAGATTAACAGCTGCTGGATTGCAATTCTGAATAATTAAGTTTTTTTTTTTTTTTTTTTTTAATTAAAGGGGGGGGGGGGATTAAAATATTTAAAAAAAAATATAGTTTTTTTTTATTTTTTAAAAAAAAAAAAAAAAAAAAAAAGAGAATAATTATTTAGCATTTCTAAATAATATTTTTAAATACATAAGCATCATTATTTATCACAATGAAAAAAAATTCTGTTCTGAAAGTAAAGGCAACAATTTTTATGATATTGTAGAAATAATTCTCCATCATCTTTACAAGAAACACAATTACGCAAATTCTCCATACAAATCTTAAATTTATAAATCATAAAATGTGCCATCAAATTATGATTTTTTTAAAAATGCGATTGTTTCTAACATAATGCAGATCCATTTATTCTTCTCTATGTTAATATGAAATAAACTACACAAAGCTAAATTTAGATTGTGCAAATATTTATATTAAATACTATGATAACAGAATGCATAGTACGATACTGTTGCCATATTTTAAAAGTTTTATATATAATCAGCATCTGATAGTTTAAGTTAGTTGATGGAAAACTATATAATTTATATCTGAGATTAATGTTCATTATTAAAACCTAGTTTTTGAAAAATCAGAATTGGTACAATCATGTTACTTTTATCATAAAATTTGTTTCTTTAAAAATACTCGGAGAATCTATGCTTTTTATGACTATAAGCATGCACTATACAGCATGGAATTTTAGATAAGCAAACATTTGTGATGGTGTGAATTATGTCTGTAACAAGTACAACATCCATATTAGCTCTGATGGAGATAAGTGATGGAATATGAGTGCATCTTATGATCTTGGACATTACATAAATTAAGTTCATTGCTGTGCATACCACTTTTTAAATAAAAAGGAAAGCAAGTCTACCTCAATTTTTTCTTTGGGCTGCCACAGTAATTTTCGTTTTTGAACCTGTTCAGCATATTTCAAAGGATTAACAGCTGCTGGATTATAATATTTGGGCAAAGCAATGCCTGTTAAAGCTTGTGCTTTAGCACTCATGACAGCCATTGTCTGCTGCAAGGCCATTTGTGGAGTCATAGTACCAGCAGAAGTTGATAAAGGAAGTGAACCCGGTTTTCGACCACTGGAACCTGAAAAGGAATCTCCATTAATTTTAACTTGACCAATTAATCCAAATTTAACTTTAACAATCCAAGCTTTTTCCAACACATTTTGATGATACTAAAATTCACAAAATAGATACAAAGCAAGATCACATTTTATTGAATAAGAAATGAAACTCATTCTGTAAATTTAAAAGGTAGAGCTCGATTTTGATAACTGTTAATGTAGTGTAAACACAAATTCTTACTTTATTTACAATGGAACTTGCATGAATGAAATGCTCGATGAAAACAAAGGAAAACACCCGAGAAAATTTGTTTAGATTGTGAATATTTTGCCATATTGGGGAAAAAAAAAAAAACAGAATTCATCTAACTTTCCTCAGCAGTTTTCTTTTGATCACACAATTCTCCAAAATAATCATTATTAGTATAGATGGTTAAAATTATTGAATGCCAACTTTTTCACATAAAATATTTAAATATAACTCATTTTTTTTTTATGTATTAAATGCTTTCCAACCTAGAGAAATGTCACTTTTCAGCACAAAATTTTATTTACAATAATCTGCTCTGATTTCACCAAAGCACATCGAACTTTCTAACTATTCCATCATTCAAGAGTTAAAGAGATCATTTATATATATTGGTGGTTTTTTTTTTTTTTATTATTATTATTATTTTACAGGGGGGATGCAAATTATTTCTTGATACTTAAAATGTGCTGAGTTAAATTTGTTGCTCTATGACAATCGTTTGAAATAAAATTTTAGGAATATCAGCTAAGTAAATTACTATCTCATACAATTTAAGCAATAGACCTATTAGAACAATGATTAACAAATCCTTGTTTCCTAAACTGAATTCAAATGATAGGCAATCTTCTTATTTTATTAAATTATGTTCAAATTTCAATCATAAGTTGGTTTATTCTCTGAAATCTTGAGGAAGAAATTCCTACTGGCTCAATAATATTCATTGCTGTCATAAGAAACAAAGAATTACTTTAACCAACTATCATTTTGTCTAGGAGTATATACAACGCAAAAAATTAACGTCATTTCAAATTATAAATTAAGCACTTATTACAAAAATATATTGACACACATTATAATCTGTTACATACATATTAAATCAAGTAAAATTAAAACTTAATTGATAATCAAGCAATGCAATTTTCTTTAGAATAATTATGAGGCAAGTAGCTACTTTCAAACTCTAAAACTGCTACATTAATTATAGCAAAAAAAGAGGGAGACATTTCCAAAATATCTTTTCTATTCTAGTCTTTAACATAATAAACACTATGGTTTCTTAGGTCAATGCATTTAACATATTCCTTAAGTTCAGAAGTATAATTCCTTAAAAGTATATCTCCATTTGAAGAAAAAATTCAATATATTAATATATTTTATATAAAACATAAGTAAAATAAAGCACTGCATGTGTTACCATAATAAAAGGGGTTTTTTTTTGCTCACCTAGGGTTTTCAACTCATTCACATTTAAGTTAGAGAGTAATTTCTTCACATTTCAATTAATTTATTTTCACATACACACTTAAATTAAGAGAGTCAATTTTCTATTTTACATTAGAATTAGAGGGGAAAATATTCACATTCAAATTAGAGAGTTAGAGATTCACATATCTAAATCCATTTAAATTAGAGAGTAAAATGAATCAAGATAATTCTGATCAATTTTAGGAACTCGATTTTTTTATTTAAATATATACAAATAATGTCTCTAATTTAAAAAACAAAAATAATCTTGTAAATCAAATAGTGTTATTTTTTGGTGTTCAAAGAAACTTTTAATTCCTCATCAAGAAAAGATTTGCTTTAACCCTTTATTTCTCCTGACAGCTCCCATCAAAAAAATATTACAAGTACAACTTTATATGGATAAAAGTTAAGTTCTAATTAAAAAAAAAATTTAAAAAAAAAAAAAAAAAAAAATATTAGACATCTTTGCAAATTTGATATGAGATGTTTCTCATGCATAAAGAAACATAATAAAGTTTCAAGCTTTTTTTTTTTTTTTAAAAAAAATGAAATAAATTAAGACAAAGGGTCTCAAAAACTCAATATTATTTATGATTTACAACTTTCCACTCAGGAACACTGTGTGGATTTCTAAAATTTATCTTTTTTGAAGAATACTAATCTGCTTTGAAATTGTCTTATAACAAAAAGCTATTCAATGCAATCTCTGCATTCTTTTATGCAACAATTAAATTTTCATCAATGCTAGTCGTCTTACTTTTTGAATGCTGAATAAGCCCCTTTCCCCGCTAAAAAAAACTTATTTGTTAGTATGGTTTTGTTTCTTAGAATGTCCTTTAAAAAGTTCATAAAAGATGAAAACAACCTAGTTTTAACCAACCTTCAAAGACTCAATGTTTATAATGAGATGGAAGTGGAAAATGTAAAATGAAGAAGGGGAGGGAGAAAATTAATTATTACAGAAACTCAAAGCATTATTCTCAGAACCTAAATATCTAATGAATGATACCTAGCAATATGTATTTTCTTCGCCATCATCAAAAGACAGTTCAAATGAAAATAATGTAATCTATAATATCAATGAACACAATTTCCATGCAAAGGTCAGAATCCGACTTAATGAAAATAAATTATTTTCACAGTTAAGTTAAGCCAAAATTATTTCCCAAAGGTAGATGAAAAAAGTAACACTTAGAATCTGAATTGTTTTTATGGTATTAATCCCAGAGCATTATAAAGGACAACAAATCTGTCATATATATATATAGGATGAACCAAAAATTTAAAATTAAATTTAATATAAAATCAAAAAAATAATTATAGTATAAAAAAATCTAATTGGCTTATGACAGAATGATTTGGATAACAATGCTTGCGCTACATTTAATACTCTCTCCACCATTCTAAGAGTTCTATGGCTTTAATTTTTGAAAGAATTTTCAAAATCACTACAACAAAGTTCTTTTGGAGTCAACAATGATTGGCTGAGAAATTTTAAGAAGCGTCATTAACTTGTGTGAAAGAAATTTTGTGGGGAAAGTGAAAGAAATTTTGTGGGCATAAATAATGAGGTGTATGACGAATTAAAGCTTGAATTGCAGTTTATAAATTGAAAGATATCTTTAATGCTGACAAGACTGGCGCCCCCCCCCCCCCAAATATCTTTTCCCCAAAATAAAAACTGTCATGGTGGAAAGTACAGCAAAAAGAAATAAACCATATTACTAGCAAAAAATATGACAGGCACAGAAAAACTTAAACATTTGGTTATCAGTAAAGATAAAAGAAAAAAGTTTTTCAGGCTGTACATTTCTGTTATTAGACTATGAAGCTAGTAAGAAAGCCTGGATAATGGGCCCAAACATTTGAATAGTAGTTCATTAAAATTGACAAAATAAATAAGTATAACAGAACACACAGATAATAAAAATATTGCGGCTCATGGTCAACTATATTGCACACAATGATTCTATCTTTAAAAGCAGAGAAGATTAAATTTTTGCCAAAAGACAAACAATTTTCAAATTCCTTAACTAAAAAGAAGATTAAGTTTTTTCTAACTTTTTGTAGATGTATTATTGTACATTATAAATTAAATAAATAGTTCTATTTTTTTAGTAACATGGTACATTTTGGTACATTATATCATGAAACTACTAAAGCAACAAATTTTAAAAACTTGTAAAGAACTTTTTTTTTTTGCAGGGGGGACAAGGGGCAATAAAAATACGATTTTCAATGTTCACAATTCTTTCCAAATTTACTAGCCCTTTATTTTCTGCTTGGAATTTCTAGAAAAACACAAAAAAAAATTATTCATAAAATTTACGTAAATTTCATTTCATGGAACACTTACCATTAAGAGTGAATAAATAATTCTAGTATTTGTCCATTCAATATGAGTAAATTGAAATAATGTAGTTTAAATTTAAAACGAATTAATATTTATAGACATAATTTATTCTAAAATAATCACAAATTATATATAATGAAATAAACCATTAAATGACAATCATGTTTAATACTTTCATAAATCAATTTTGAACATCTTCGAAATGCTTTGTGGTAACATTTCTATCAAAAGATGCCAGGAAATATCCCCATTTCTCAAACACTCTTAAAATGTTCCTTATTTTACCCTTATATAATCACTGAATTCAGAAATTAACATCGACAATGCATTAAAAGTAGTAAAAATCCTAAATTTTAGAATGAATCTCATAATTTAAACACACTTAATATCACAGTTTTAACAAGTATTTTTGTATTAAAAAATATAAGCTAGCAATCATTTAAATATCTTCTTTACACTTGATTACCAGAACATATCTAAACTAATGAAATATTTAAAATTTAAAAGGAAAACAATAATGAAATACAATACCTCCTTTTGAACAATCCCTGGATCGACTTCTACTTCGAGAATAATGTCTTCTTCGGTATTTGTCGCGACTTGAACTACCATATTGACCACTTCTGTGACGATCATAACTTCGACTTCTGCTTCGTCTTCTAGAATCTCTACTTCGACTTCGTCTATTTCTAGAGGATTTTATCCTACAATGAGGTAGAGAAGAAAAAAAGTAAATTTCAATAAGAATACATTCTTAAGAAATGAGCCAGAATCAAGACTATTATGTAGTTTTAGGACTCTTTCATAAAAGGAAAGGCAACTGTCATATATTACTGCGATTTAGAGAACAAGGGATTGTCAAAAACCAAATTTAAAATCCTTTAGACTAGCTGTCTGATTATACTTACCACAATAAAATGCCATAAATGGTAAAAAAAAAACATTTATTCAACTACCTTTTAAACTTATAGGCTTGGTTTTGTTCATAACAAAAGAAAAAAATTACTTTTAAAGGAACAAAAACCTGTATTACTGAGATATTTATACAAACATTTTTCTTCAACAGTCAAGTCACTGGAAACTTCTTCATACAGCATTTCCTATCAGTTTATATGTGTTCAAGATTTCAATAAATAAAGAAGCTAAAAAAATGAATAGTTTTTTCAGTAACACTGATAAATAATCACATGCTTCAATAACATTAATTGGTGTACATTTTTTTTTATTCTTATCATACAATTAATATACCTCTAGCAGAAGTTATTTAAAAATGAGTATTTTGAATGCAGTACAAACACTTTCAGCCAATTTGTTTTGGCATAAAAGTTCATTTAACAAAAAAAAAAAAAAAAAAAAAAGGGGGGGGGGGAGAAAGAAAGAAAATTTTCTACATCAAAACCAGAAGGTACCGAGAAAAACCGCTACATATGGTTATTAGGAGCCAAAAGTGTTACAGCTTTATGGAAAAATAAAAACCAACCTGTCACGATCAGATCGTCGATCTCTGCTTCTGCTACGATGTCTTTCATTTCGAGGACTTCTAATTCTTCTATCTTTACTTCGACTGTGGCTTCTGGATCTCCGACTATTTCTCTTATCTCGACTACGACTTCTACTATATCTAGATTTTCTTTCAGGGCTTTTACTCAGTCTTGAAGATCTTCGTTCAGATTTCTTAGATTTATTGTCATTACAATCCTTTCTTTTAGGAGATATAGGCTTATTTTCCATACTTTGCTCATTCGAGGAATGTTCAGCAGATAGGGCAGGTAATTTTTCATTTTTAGTTCCAACTCCACTATTAGGACTGTTATCTCCACTTCGATTACAAGAATTGAAGGACGACCTGAAGACTAAATCCTTTTTCTCAAAGATGCAACTTGGATTACCACTTTGAGCATCATCATCATAGATAGATGGGAGCAATCTTTCATAAGATATGCCTTTTGAAGGACCTTGAGATGAAGTTGCATCTTCTTGATTTATTTCTTCACTTGCACTAGATGATCCCCTTTTCCTGAAACTTCTCTTTAATGAATTGGAGTCTCCTTTTAAAACGAATCCATTTTCATCACTGCTGCTACTGCTACTACTGCAATCAGATTTAACCTCACTAGTATGGGTGTCATAACTCACCCCACTTCCAGAGGCTTTAGCACTCGTAGTTCCATGCTACAAAAAAGGATATAAAAAAATGTCTATGAATATACAATAATGATAAAATTTAAAATATCTAAAAAGGATAATTTTAAATGGAATTGTTTTAATGAAAACAATGCAATACAAGAGCAAACATATTTCATAAATATATGTGTATCAAATTAATAGATGTTCATAAAATTTTGGTATGTTAATAAATCTTTCAAAAATTCTAAGATGGAGAAGAAAAGGCTTATTATAGCTACTAAGAAATTGTTATGTACCACATTAAATCTGTATAACTTAGCTATTATAAAACCAAAACTTCTCAGCAAAATTAAGCTGAATTATATAAGTAGGAAGTAACAGCACAAGATGCCATGTGGAGAATTATTCTGAAACACAAAAATGCTTTATAAAATCGATAAATATTATTTAAACAAGGTTCAAATTTTCAAACATTCACAATATAAATAAAATAGATAACTGTATTTATTCAAACATCAAAATGTATTCAAGCCAGTTTTATTAAAAAATTATGTGTTTACAATTGAAAGACCTTCAGAAATCAAATTTACTCTTTCTTTAACATTAAGACATGTCAAAAATAATCCAATTCAATGCTATAAATTACATTACAAATCACTCAAAAATCTAAAATTAAATTAAAAATAAATGTTATCATAATGAGTAGATTAAGATTCATCACAATCAGTTCATCACACCAACATTATTAAGCAAATCATATCTTTCATATTAGCAAGGTAATGTTTTATGAACCTCTTAATCTTTAATCTGTAATACTTCATGAGCTTCATAATCATGATCAATATTTGTCCAGTTGCTGCACATAAGTTTGAATAAAATGAATCTTACAGTTAAACAAAATTTAATTGTACTTACACTTATTACTGCTTTTAATCAATGACAATAAGTGCAAAAATACTTATTCTACTTATTAACTTGAATTGGAAGAAAGAAAACATAAAATCAGATTTTTCATATCAAAATATTAAAAACCAAATATAATACAGGGTTGATTGGGCAATAAACTTAAATATTCAGAAAGAAAAAAAAATATATCTCAAGACTAATACCCTTGTATCCCTTTCTTACAAATAGAGCAACTAGACAGGAAGAGATTTCATACTTACTTTTGATTAAACTTTAATGAGGAGGCAATTTTCTTGGGTGTCAAGAAGAGAATTTTCTCGGTTCTGTACATTTACAAATCAAAAATGATCAGATCAGGAAGTTAAGAACTTTTTTTTTTTTTTGGTTTTAATTTTAAAACTTAACATAACACACATGTTTTTTTAATGTAATTTTTATGAAAATAATTGGATTCTGATGATAATTAACCTCAAAAACATAAATTTGGAAATGTAATGCCTAGAGATAATGTATTTTTGAAATAAGTTTTTTAAAAAAATTCAATGTACATACATAATCTAGTCTGTAAAATATATTATTGAATAGTTGGGAATTATTTAAATGATTAAAAAATATAATTAAATTATAGACCTCGTACATTAAAAAACCAGCTTTTATGCTTTAAAGAAAACATAACAAGCATTTCTGTTTATGCTTCAGTTACTTACTAACACAAATATTTTGAAGAAAGGATTCAAATGAGATGAATATATATATATATTCAATACTGTAATAATCAGGTTTTTTTTTTCCTTTCTTGTATTTATAATGAGCATAATTCTTTTTAACAAATAAAGTCAGACCCTTTCATAAAGGATTAAACGAACTCCAGTTCTTAAATATATCAAAAAGACCTTTATTAAAAAAAAATCAGAAGCTATATATTCAGATCTGTAGCAGCCGCAATGAATTATTTTCTTGTCTCTTGTATGAAACATGAGAAACTGAATAATAATTTAATCTTTCATGGTGTTTTAATACTCATGCAAACATCAAAAGGCAAACATTCTTTCGTGGATGGCATCCCCACTTTAGAGCTACATACTTAATTTTTAATAAATTCTGGAGTGACTTGAAAAGGAATCAATATCCAGAAATAGTAAAGCCCTTTTCAACAATACATAATATTAATATACAGATATTTTATTTTCAAATCCAACTGAAAGCTACTAATGGACCATTTTTAGGACTTAAAGGTACCATTTGAAAACTTCACATAAACTGTATTATTTTCATCTTTTAACAGGCATTTCATTCATTTAATTATTCCTGAATTATAAATAAAACACAAAGTGTCATAACCAATTTTAAATTAGACCATGTATCAAACTCTTTGCACTTATAAATAGAATTCTCTATTTAAAATTAAAGAAATAAATAAAAAGAGCACACAGAATTAGAAAATAAAAGGAAAGACAATTCTTGATTCTTAGATGAAAGCTCAACATTTTCAAATTACTTATTACAACTACAGAAAACATGATTTTACTTCAATAAAAAAAATTCCTAATAGTTCATAACTATTGAACTTTAAATATTCACATTGACATTATTATATCAATTACATTTACAAAATGGAACATAAAAACAAAATATTTTTGATGACAAGTATTTTCCAAAGTTTATTAGCGTATTAAATAACTCAAATGCTAAACAGTTAAATAGCTTTATAATAATTCTTCCTTTAAAAAAAAATCATGTAATATTTGTTATAATATAGCTGAAAAATGATTTTAACATAAAAATTACTCTAAAATAGATAAAATATAGAAAACAAAAATCACATCCATCCCAGTGTACACATACCTTATGAGTTCATCTTCTTTATAGAATCGCCTTGCAGAGGACACTCGTGACATGGTGCCAGAGTTCTTGATAGTATAATATTTATAAAGATGTGTGTTAATATTGGTAATGTATCGAAAACAGATCGAGATATGGTTTGCAGGATTTCCAGGTTCAAAATAAAAGTTAAAAGTTTATTCTCTTCAGAAAACATATCAATGACAATTTACAGAATATCTGAAAGCTCATAAAAATAAGAATTTAAAATTAGAGCATTTTATTTAATGCATTTTTCCTCATTTACTTATGAAAAGATTTTAATTTTATAAAAAATAAGTTTAATACGATTTGATACTAATTAATTGTATTTAACAGCACAGCATTAAAAATTCAGTCAATGTATCCTTTTTTTAAGTGGATAAGTTTATTTTTAGTACAAAGTAGTTTACTTAAATAAAATATTCTACTCTTATTCAATTAATACTCTATAATAATAAAATAATTTTAAAATAGAAAAATAAAGTTGACATGAATCAATTTTCATTAATAACCCATTTAATACTTTATGGTTTATCTTCATAAGAGATGGAAATCCTGAAAAGCCATTATCACATTATGACACTTCAATAATAAACAGTTGAAAGGAAAGAATTCAAACTTAAAAAATAACATACCCAAGACCATTTATCTGGATCTTCAGCAAAGATATCTTCATAAAAAGCTGAGGGGAGAAAAAGTTTATTAGTAAATTAAAGATATTAAAAACAGCTTATTTTTAAACACAGACATGCTTATAGAAATCTTCAGGAAATAAATTTTCATTTATGTTTTTGTCGTTAAGTGACATATTTCCAACTATATATCTCCTCATAATTCTATTTTTGAAATATAAAAAAAACTATTAACTGAATACCTATTACTTTCTATGGTACTTTTCCATTTTGCCAGTGCAAGCGATAAAGTCGCCAAAAATTATACAATCGAGGCCAAACGGAATACACGTATGCTGCGTGTTGCTGCCAATAAAGCTTGCTTGGTGAGATTTGAGCTGACAAAATGGAAAAGTACCCTTTTTTCTTACCAATTTTTCACTTTAAAATTTGAAGCATTGTCAATGAAACTTATAATGATTAGAAGAATTATTATTTTTGTCAAAAAATTAAATTGAACTTGTATTAATTTTTTGTTAAGAATCTGGCATCCATTGCAGATTTTTGGGCTCAATAACGAATTTAATCAGGCACATTAGTTTTTGTAGCACTGATAGCTCATCATTTGGTCAATTTCTACATAGATCATTTGATTTATTTTGAGTGCTATTTGTTAAATGCACAAGATGATTTTAAAAAACAGGTATTTTAAAAATATACTACCTATTCTTTTTGCTTACCCCCTTCAAATATTTATAGGTTGATATATTAACAGAAGAACATACACTAGACAGCCTTTAATTTCCATAACTTATTTTATCCCAAATAATTTGCTTTTTGTGATAGCTGATCTCCTTAGACATTTTTTTAATGATTTAGAGTGAAAGAGTAAAATGCATGCAGTGTGGTGCATGAATTTTAAAAAAAATATTTTAAGTTGAATATTCAACTTGGAATGATTGAAAAAATTTATCTTCCTTTATGGAACTTCCTAAAAAAGTAAGTCTTATTATAAATTTTATTAACATTGTCACAAATTCCTTACATTATAATATATACATTAAATAATTACAATACATTACAAAAATTAAAAAATATAATTTTAAAAAAATCACCTGTACTTTTACATATTTGCATATTAGAATAACAATAAAAAAATTCATTATAATATATAATTTATTATAATTATAAATCATAAATAATTATAATTAAATGTTATTTGTTCCATATAATTAAAATAATCTCAATATTGTCCTTTTATTACATTTGAAATTTTCTTTGTCAGAATTAGTTTTTATTTCCAGTTAATTTTTGATGTTATTTTTTATATACCACTACTTTGGCAACCTATTTACTAATACACTTCACTTTAACCTTATTTTTTAATACATAAATGAAGTACAGTGGCCTTATTGGTAAACAATAAGTTTAACCTATAATAAGTGTAAATAATTTCAAGAAGTGTGCTGAATATTTTTATGATTTCATAAACTTCCAATAATTTACTTTCTTCAGCAGGAAGAGAATGTTTCCAACATAACAGAAGAAAACTCAGGTAAATCCTATAGTAAAATAGACTAAATAATTTATACAAGGAATTAATCAAGAGATATCCTTATTACAGATTAAAAAAATTTTTTAAAAAAACTTCACAATTATGGATTTTGCAATTGAAAATCATTGAACAAAACAGACACCAAATCCTCATATGAGAACAGCCAAGGGTAATTCTGAGTCTCTCTGCACAGAATTAAAGTTGGACAATAACCTTGGTAACTATCATCAAAATAGCTATGATACTACACAAAATTATTTAAAATTTAAGAATCCAGAAAATCCCTCAACCACTAGGTGAGAATTTTTATGTCCAATTGTTAATAAAATTTAAGACATGCTGGACTATTTTTTTTTAATTTTCCACCAAATCAGATTTAGGGAACGACTGGATCTGGATGCAACAATATTATTCCCTCTACAAAGGCATTTATTGAAAATCCTATTATCATACAACTGTAATACTGCATAAGATTGTAAATACAATCACGAAAAAAATGGTATGCTGAAAAAATGTTACAGGTAAGTCCAAAAGATTACATAGTTCAAATATTTAAATGCTTACATATATACACAATTAGGAGCAATTCTTTGTTTCTTACAATAAAATGCAATTAGTTTAAATGTCTCACGAATAAAAAGTCTTACTTTCAGTCAAGAAGAATTACCTAAATAAAGTAAAAACTCTGCTTTCATATTTCAAATTCAGATTTACAAACAGAAATGCATTATAAATCTTACTTCACAAATTGATTTTGAAAAATTAACAATTCTAATTCAAGTTAAGACAAATTTATAATTCATATATTACCTGATGCAACTTGAGCATCAAGAACCACACAAATATTAGATATTACTAGTATTAAAAAGGATTTACATTCAATGATATTGTTTCAAATATTAAGAGATGCGTGCAATGATGAGAAAATTTAATCTCATTCCTACTTTTTATCATTAGTTATCCTATAAATTAATAGTTGGTGAAATTTTTTTTAAATAAAGTTTTTAAAATTATAATAGGCATTTCTTAGAGCTACACTACGGCATGGAACGGGCATTTTCTTTCACTTCCCTTTCCAATTTAATTTCATCTTCAAAAAATATAGGTTGGAAAACAGAAAATAAATTCTAGAAACTAAAAATACTCAAGATTAATCAAAGAATAAATATTCATAAAATCCGAGCATTCACAATGCCTCTAGCGAGATTCCCAATGTTAATATAAAAATTTTAAAAAATTACCTCGCTTGGTTCGGATTTCTTCTGCCATTTCCACAAATCGGGAAGAAATATTTCTATAATTATTTATAATCCTTATAATTATGCATTCAACTTATGCAATCTGATACAAAAAAGTCATTCTTTTTACTTCTTCACAGAAATCAAACGATCCAAATTCTCAATCTTATCTTATTTGAAACGAAAACAAGAAAAACCTTAACGCTTATTAGGAAATTAAGTTATTTTGCAGAATTCTGTAAATGCAACGAACACAAAAATCTCAATCAGCTAACAAATATTTGCAACACAAACTTTCTCACTTATTTTACAATGGCGGACTAACACAGCAAATCTACAAAAGTTATAGTTGTAGTGATTACTTTTGATTGAAAAATAGCAGTGAATATTTCACTTCCGGTTTTATTTGATTTTGTACAGCATGTATATACTGATACTGATTGGGTTTGACAAAAGGTTACTTTTTAGCTTAATATAGCTATTCAATTCAATGAATATTTTTTAAAATTTGAGGTTCAAACCATCCTGTATTATGAAAAAAATAGGAACAAAAGTGAGCAAACAAGTAATGCTGTTTAATGAATGGCAACGAATTAGTTTACAAAGAGTAGATATACTGGCTGTTCATGGTTACTATATATGGTTATTTATGAATTATTCACTATTTTTTTGTTTAAAAAAAGAGGAAGCAAATTAGCGATTATGATTTGTTTACTAACAACACACTGAGAAGCAACAGACGGCTATTGGCGTTGGACCTTGTAAGTTTGAGCCTCGGTCAAATAACGAGGACGATACCTAAGCTGCTTTAATTTCCACACTACTCATTATTTTGATCATTCATTTCTTAAAAAAAAAAAAAAAAAAAAAAAAAAAAAAAATTACGTTTCTTATGTTGAAAATTCATAAAATTCTTTTTACTTTAAAAAAATGTTTTAGTTTCTTAAAATAGTTTCATGGAATAACTCTTCCAGGAAATGATAAAATTTCTTTTCCCAGATATGTTTTCTTCCCAGCCATCAGATGTTATATGAGCTATGTGTAGGAATTTTTATCCTAATTTGTAGACTCAAAAATAGAACTAGACTGAACTGTATGGATACCTTATCTCACCTACTAACAAAATTGACTCATGCATTTTTCGTAGCTTTCAGCGTCTTGTATGGTCTTTCTTCCTGTAAAAGTTTTATTTTTTTTAAATTTATTCTCCTTTCATGTTTTTTTAATCACATATAATCCTTTTCGACTCACAGAATAGGAAATATTCCGAATTCCGTACCCGAAATGAATAATGACATTTTATTTCAGTTATTTCTTCACATGAAGTATTTTAGAACATAACTTTATTTCCAATCCAGTGTATTAATTCGTTTCGTTTCAGATTTTTTTTTTTTCAAAAATAATTTAATTATTAAAGAAAAACTTTTACACCAATGAGCATTCTATTCTTAACTACTGGAAAAAAAAATAACATTTTAGACATGAAATTAACGCGAAAATCATTACAGTCATATTTTCACTTTATTAAAAGAAATACTCGATTCTTAATAGGATCTATTCTAAGGCATCTAAGATATTTAAATATGTTTTGGAATTGACTGAAAAAAAAATTATTACTAGAAAATCAGAGATTGGAAAGAGAACATTTCAACAAGCCTCCTTACCATGTTAATAAAAATTCAACTATGTATATTTAATTTTCAATTAAATATACATTTTGGAGAAATCTTATTTTCCTGTAGTATATTTTCAAACAAATATTTGAATGGTGCATTTCAATTTATTATAAAACATATTATTTTGTCGCCTGATATTGACAAGCTTTGGTTTGCTTAATATTGTCTTGTTTGGTATATATATAAACTTTGGTTCTTACTGATATCAAACATTTTACTATTCATATTACAATGACGAATTTTACGTTAGCTACTACTTTTTTTTTTCCTTCTGATAATTAATTTTCCTTATCATTTAACTTCAAAGGGGGGAAAAAAACCATTGAGTTTAACCGCACTTTTCAAAGTTTTCTTCGGATATTTCATTCACAGCATGAAAAGATATTTTTTTAGAATTTTAATTAAGGAAAGAAATTACTAACACTCATCCTTTTATCCCGAGAACAGTTATAACAAATCCTTTGAAGAATCTATAAAATATCTAAAGAAAAGAATGTTATTGTCCCTTCAGATACAAAGATTTGATCAAATTTTTTTTCAGAAGGTAATGTAACGCAGGAATAAATATTAAAAAATTTTGTAACTTAACCATTAAAATTCAGAGGTATGTTTTCATTTGTTACTGATGGACAAGGATAACTATTTTAGTGGGATATGAGACCCAACCCCCTCCTCCAAAAGTTTAAACGCTTTTCAATTATATTTTATCTAGTTTTAAATAGTTTCTTAATTTCTTTCAACTACTCGTATTTCTAAACAGCAAGCGCCAAATAACTATCCTCATTCGTCACAACACAAAAGCGCGCGACTAATCCCACCTCTGGAATTAAAACCCGTAATCGAATCGATTTGATAAGATTTTGGAGGTAAGGGGAGTATTCTGAAATTTCCGCTTAACATTGAGGATATAAAATTTTATAATACTCAGGCAGAATCGAAATGTGCGTGTTTACGAAATTATCTCCCCGGAAGTGTGAAGACTGGCATTCAACCCCTCGTTCAATGCACGCCATCAATAAATATGAACACATTTCTGTTAGCGCGTGACCACACGCAGTTTGATGCCGAATTCTACGAGTTCAAATAGAACAGAATCAATCACCCATGGATTTTATATATTATATTACGTTAAAAATCGTGCAGTTATTGAATTTAATGATAATGGAAATTAATATAGTACAGCAAATAATGCTACAGACGTAACCATACGTGTTTGGATTTCTTTGAACTCGGGAACTCTACTAGGAATGCGCAGTTATTTCAATTAGCATATAACTATGAAGATAGGCAATTCGTAGATAAATGGGAAAAAAATTAGAAACTAATCAATACCATTCGAGTACACTAAATAATAATCGAAAACATAATTTTGCATATCTTAGCCAGTCCAATTGATAGAATAATCATCGTCAACCAGATGATTGTAGACATTCGGAAGTACTCGATTGTTTCAATAACCCTCGTCAAGTTAATCAGTTTTTCAATAATGCTAACTGCATTAAAGGTTAAGGAAATAAAATAAATCGCATATGAAGTGGTGATCCAAAGTATAAAACTAAAGTCACTTAAAGGAAGAAAAGAAGAAATAAAAAAAAAACTTGCAAAAACGGCTCAGAGATTTTCTGAATGCAAAATCGGTCCGTTAATAAATTTATTCAAAATCTCCCTCTAGTGTTGTTTAAACAACAGATAGTTCCAGGTACTTCAATAAAGATCATTGGAAGAGTTTGAGGATACAACAAAATCGATCAGCCCTCAGAAGACACAAAATTAATGCAATAATCAAGTCTTGTATACTGGAGAATTTAAATATTAACGTACAAAAATTTTAAACACCGTAAGAGGAGTTCTTTTCAAACGGAAAGTACTTTTTATTTAAAAATGAACTCAATATCTAAAGTTAAAAAATTGAAAATTATTTTTAAAGACTTACGAGGGCTATCCAGAAAGTATATTACGTTTTGGAATAAAAAATAAACAAATTATAGGAAACAAATTTTATTATATACAGATGAAAGCCACACTCAAATACTACTTTTCTACATAGTCACCATTCAAATTAAGGCATTTATCGTATCGATGTACGAGCTTGGAAATTCCTTCGTCGAAAAATTCGGCCGCCTGCGCCTTCAACCACTTCGTTACCTCTTCTTGCAGCTGTGCGTCGTCATCAAAACGCTGCATAGCCATCCACTTCTTCATTGCTGGGAATAGGTGGAAGTCGCTCGGTGCCAGGTCAGGACTGTACGGCGGATGAGGAAACAACTCCCACTTAAAAGATTCAAGAACTTTACGAGTGACATTTGCCGTGTGGGGCCGGGCGTTGTCGTGAATCAACAAGATCTTAGAGCTCAACATTCCTCTGCGCTTGTTTTGAATTGCTCTTCTGAGTTTTTGGAGAGTTTGGCAATACCTTTGAGAATTTATTGTAGTGCCTCTTTCCAGGAAGTCCACCAAAACACACCTTTTCTGTCCCAAAAAACAGTCGCCATCATCTTCCTTGCCGACATTGTTTGCATGCATTTCTTGGGTTTTTGGGGAGAACTTGTGTGCCCCCACTGCATTGATTGCAATTTCGTTTCACAGTTCACGTGTTTCACCCATGTTTCGTCACCAGTAACGATGCGATCGAGTAGAGTCACCATCCTTATGGTAAGCGTCCAAAAAGTTCAACGCTGCAGCCATTCGCTGATTTTTGTGGTCCTCTGTCAAGATTTTTGGAATCCATCTTGCACAAAACTTGTGGTAACCAAGCTTTTCGCTGATGATTTCGTGCAACAAACTTCGCGAAATTTGTGGAAAACTCAAAGAAAGTTCCGTTATTGTGAAATTTCGATTTTCACGGACTTCAGCATCGACTTTTTCGACAAGTTCGGCAGTCACTATGCTGGGTCTCCCACTTCGATCTTCGTCGTGAACATTGGTTCGGCCATTTTTAAATCTTATGACCCACTCCACCTTCAGTGATAATGTTGTCCCCATACACTTCACAAAGCTGCCGATAGATTTCTATCGGTTTACAGTTTTTTGCAGTCAGAAACCTTATTACTGCACGCACCTCGCAGCTCGCGGGATTTTCAATTAACGCAGACATTTTAAACCGTCACAGTATCTGAACAGAGCACAGCACGAACCTCTCACTAGCACGGCTAGATGCCCACTGAGCTGCGCAACGCTCTGACCCCAAGATGGCCGCGCTAGCCCACCCCTAGCGGACACAGACGAAAACGTAATCTACTTTCTGGATGGCCCTCGTATTTGTCATATGAATTTATAACACACATACACGACCACTGTAATATTTATCATTTTCTTTTCGGAATTACGATTAAGATATCTTAAATTTCAGGGTTGAAAGAGTGCCCTGACAAAGTATTAAACTCAGTAGTTTGATAACACTTTTTACAAAGGATTTAGATGGGAAAACTCTAATGCTGTAGATAAGGAATTATTATTATTTTTTTTACTCTTTGCTAAGGCTGATGAGGAAATCTCCGATGTTCTTGATGCAGTAATAGATCCATAGAAGAAAATCAACAGCATATAACTCCCGGTGTCAGCTTCAAATCAAGCTGCTGATACAATAATATTTTTCGTATGATTTAAATCTTGTGAGGAACATAATTTTTGGTAAAGTTATGTAATAATTTTGAAATTTTATGTTTGTGGAGCATATTTAGAATGATAAAAATAAGGATAGATTGAGAATTATAGTGTATCACTAGAGTAATTTGATGAGAACTAAATCATGAAAAGTAAGTAAATGTAATGCAAATTTAATAGATGTATGAAATTAGATTAAGAATCAAAGATGCAGTTAAGATAAAATTTTACTGATCAATAACGTTCATTTACAGGGAGAAGTTGTGGCGGTACTCAACCTTATTTCCATTCAACTGTACTTACAGGAATTTCTCTCTATGACACTGTCTGATTCTAACAACTTAAATTATGAATTAAGTAAATCAAAATTACTCTACTCTAAATTGAAGTGTAATGAATATGATGATAGAGAGGATGGAAGAGTGTAGATGATAGGATAGATTGAGGGAGTCTGATAGTGAGCATCAGCAATGAATTTTTTCATTCAATTATGGATACTTAGACTTTAGGAGAATCTAAGAAAATTTATGCCAAATTTGTTAACAATCAATACAGATAAATTATTCTTTCTTTATTATTTATGTTAAAACTTCTTAGCATTTGAATTCTTCTAAATTTAGATTAATTGTTTTTAATTACATTTTGTAATAAATGTAATAATTTTCAATATATATATAGCTTGATATATTAAAATATCATTGATTAATTTTAATATATCTAATTTTATGAAACAAGGAAGCCTTCAAAATGTGTTTTATTTCACCCAACCCAAAAATAGTATATGTTCCATCTTTTATATTGGAAAAATGCCACTGAAGACACTGCTGGAAACTTAAACAGAATTAATGTAAAGCAAAAAAAAAAAAAAAAAAAAAGTTCATCGTATGGCTTTAATTTCTTAAAAAATTATTTTTTCCCCAAAAGATTTTATTTCGTTTTTGTATTCTTTAAATTCTGATAATAAATTCAAGATTTTCATTATTGAATAAACTTTACTAAGAAACATAAATTTATTATTATGCACTTCAAGAAGTTCTCTTAGCAATAATAAAAAAATTTATATCAAAACACATTTGGTAATAGATAAAAGAAATATTACTGCATGAAAAAATAGATTTTGTTTGTAGAATACAGCAAATCGATTGTTCGTTTCATATTATAAGTATGAGTTTTATTCCTTTTTTCATAATACCATACTGAAGAAAATATACGAGGAAAAAAAATTGTAAATAACGCTAATTTTTTTTTTGTACAATGAAAAATATATTGTTGAAAATAATTACATCTTTATGCTACAAGAATAATAAAATACACTTGAAAAACATTTTCAAAATCAAAATTAATATAAGTTGAGATTTTTATTCAAATATATAACTGCAATACAAAAAAAGGTTACAATCATTTTTTTAAAAATAGTTTTTTACAATATTCTTGTAACAATATACATGCTATCTCATTTCTTTTTTTTCCCAGTTGGTTGAGATTTTTTTGAAGTTGTTTTATTCATTCCACTATATTTATGCTTGTCACCTCTAAAACAAATACAAATAAATTCAATTGGTTTTATACATCAATATTTTTTTTTTTTTAAAAAAAAACCATAAAAATTTTAATTTGATATTTTCAAACTAATTTTAAAGTGAAATTTCTCATAGCATATAAAAAATTAATGTCCCTTTAATGATACTGTTTGATAAAGTTTGTTTGAATATTATTGAAATCTTATTTTCCAAAGTAACCCACTTTTTTTTAAAAAAAAAGCTCCAATTTTTTAGTATATGCATAATTAAATGAGAAAACAGCTTCGTTTCAACAAAATTGCATTTCATTTATATCACACAGCCTACAGTTAAATAACCATTTAAAAATAGATAGATTCTATAATATTTGGAACCAAATGTATAGCTTATAATTTAAAATATCATTATATATATATATATGAGAGAGAGAGAGAGAATGTGAAATAACACATACATAAATACAGCAATTTATAACACTATGAATTGCAAATCTAATAAATTATTTAAATATTTTAAATGCATGCTTATTTATAGAAAATAACAGATTAAATAATATTAATATATTTTCAAACAGAAATTATAAAGAGCTCACCAATGATTAATGTAATTTATAGAAATATTATATATATATATTTATTATTAAATTTAGTTTCACTTCATTAGATAGTGCTTCATTTAATAGTATTGTTACTTCCTATTCTACTTTTTTCAAATAATTTCAATATGTTTAGAATAAATAAGAATAATATGATTAGTATAAGTAAGAATTACCTAGACATTGTAATTGAATTTCTGCAGCCTTTACCACCTTCCCAAAATGATCCAGATTTATTTACCACATTTGAAGAACAGCTAAAGCATGGTTTATCTTTACTATATGGCTATATAAGTAAAAATATTATTTAAAAAAAAGAATAAATCCATAAAATTTGTGAATTTCTATCCAATATTTAAAAAAAATTACTACAAAAATATAAAATTACCATATAATTGAATAGAAGATAAAAATCTTTATATTGTTTGAATAACATTATATTACATACAGTATTTTGTAAACTTTTTTGGTGTATACCTTGCCTGGTAATTGAGATAAATGTGTCCTCAAGACTGGATTTGAAACAGGTACATTGTCAAATTCTCTTGGTGCCAAAAAGTAAGAGAAAAAAAAAAAAGTTTTAAACTACATCGATAAAAGCACACATTTTTCAATCTAGATCAGGTCTGATGCAGCAAATCTAGTTCCCTTCCAGCTCACCCATCCAACCTCACTTTTCTCTTGCTTCTTCATACAACAACAAGTCAAACAGGGAGGTTCACTTTTTCTTTTTATATTAGCAATTCAGGTCAAGCAATATTAGGTATACTCTCCCTTATTATTAATAAAAAGTATACCATAAGTTCAAAACGTCCGAATTTGTTTTGGTTCCTATTTCATTATATTGTGCTTTATTTAATAATTCTTCATTTGAAATGAAGTGTGGCCGGAAAATTCTTAAAATAATCTTAAAACATTTATTTTGAAAAGCATTCAGTCTACAATACTTTGTTTTGGTAATTTTCTATGTTTTAAAATTGTATAAAAGAATTGAATGTATTAATAATTTGTATGTGTATATTTGCTGCTTTCCGCAACTTGTTAAGACTTTTAAAATAGTTTTCAGTTTTTAAAATTCTGAGATCAATATTTTCACAAATACAACAATCAGCTTGTTGTCACTTCCAGAAATAAAAATATGGTTACATCTTCTATTGAAATATTTTGTGCCTTAATAACAGTACTAGAGTTTTCATTTATTTTGAGGACTTTTGCTTTATTATGATTGATTTTCTGTCCCATTAGTTTAACATTTGCAGAAAGAAAAATTATTTTTTTTTTTTTCAAATTCTTTACTTTGGATGATAACATGACCTCATCAAAATCCTCCAGTAACACACGTAAAATTCTTTTTTATTCTTGTCATTTAATTTTTTTAAAGTTATGATCCAGAAAGAAAAAAATAAATAAAACCTGGCACAACATAACTTCATTGAACATCACTTTTTGCAATAGGCATGGTTCCCCTATAATTGAATATGTGGTAGTGTAAATATTTTTTAAAAATACTACTAGAAATATTACTTCAAAATTTTAAACATTGCCTCATAAAAAATCTGCATCTTTTAATGGAAATTAAAATTTTCTTCATGCAAATATATATTTTTTAAATTTGTGAAACTACCATATTAACTTTTCTACACTAATAAAAAAACTGGTGGTAACAAAAAATCGAAATTAGTAACAAAATAAAATAAAATCATTTTAGTGTAAAACATTTTGCATTATATAAATTAGAACTACATTCTGGTAGCACAGAGTTCAGATTCAATATACAAATATAAAATTTCAATACTTGCTCTGTAAGATGCTGTAAAAAAAAAATACAGTATAATGCAAGTATATCTAAATTTGGAGACAATCAAAACTAAAGCTTCATAAAATGTAGATCATTTTGTAAAGAATAAGGGCAGTCTGGTATTCAGCTATCCCAAAAAAGATGAGCTTAAAAATTTTTGCTTTTTCTCTTTCTGACTTATTTCTCTGTACCACACAAAGCCTAACTTCAATATCTTTCTTGGGATACAGAAATTTTCCTAATTTATTAACATGAAATATCATTACTAGAAGATAAGAATATATTGTGGTACAAGAAAATTTATTATACTTAAATTTTAAAACCATTGCCAAAACAGTTCTCATCTAAAAAGACTATGTCCCCAAAATGAAACAAAATATTTGACAGTCTTCATATTGGATGTATAAAACTTAAAGGGTAGAAACAAATGGCTAAGCTAATGAATGCAATTAAGAAACAATGCAATTGTTCATGTATTACTTTTCCATAAAAGCCTTGCATAAGCCATATTTTTCAGAACTGGAAATTTAATTACCTAGATAGAATAGATTGATGATTTATTAATGTTACATTAAGAAGAGACATGATGGCTATTGGCAATGAGCCTCATAATTTTGTACCTCTGAAGAATACCTCTCACCTCTCTGATGAGGTAAACTCAAAAATGCTCAACAAGATTAAGTTAGCCATTCCATTTACTCCAAACTTTTATTCTTAAGGTGCTCATCAACAAGTCTTGCTCAGCAAGATAAGGCATTATCATCCATTGGGATAAATCCATCCTCAATAGCACCAGCATATGGAGCAAGGATCTGATTTAGATATTAACAGCAATCAGAGTTTCTCTATGGAGTATATACAGGTTAGTGTGATCACCCAGTCCAAACCCTGATTTCACCATTCTGCCTTTCAATAAGGTGCTTTGTTCTCTCCAGATCAGTGCATGACTTGAATTACTCTCCAAAGTAAACAGATTCACCTGAGAAGAGTACAAAGACCCACTGCTGTCTATAATATGTTATCTGGCTCAACATGAAAGGCACTTCCATTAAAAGGAACATATACAAAGCATAGAGTAAATGCACATTGTAGTAGCAGATATTGTCACCCTTGTTATGGCATAATGATCTGAGATATTCTGGTCCTCTCTTTTAGGCTGAAGAAAAAAACACCTTGAGCAGAAATTGTAACCTAGGGGCGGCTTGGATCAGGTCTTCTTGAAACTGAATCATTAGATTCAAATTTATTCCAACCTTTGGACCATATTATGAGACATTAAGAGGCATAGCAACATCAATTTATGATAACTGCATTTCCATACGATTCTTTGCCATCTTAATGAATTGGGTATATAATACTTTCTTGATTTGGCTAACAAAATTTTAGTACCAGCAATTGAAGATCAAGAAGCATAAAAAAAAAAAAAATTAAAATCAGATTATTAAATTAATAGCATGCATTTTAAAAGTACTTTTGGTACTTTTATAGTTGGATAGTTTCAAAATTAACTTGCTAGAACTATCAATCTATTTAAAGAAAATTACCAATATTATTTTGGAAATTCTTATTAAGAGTAAAGTAGTATTATTACAACAATATAAAAAATTTTCATACATTTTTATAGTTTGATTGATTTTGTGGGATATGGAGCAGCAAAGGCTATAATCCCGTTTAAAAGATGTATTTCATTCAGTAGATGTCAAAATACTCGAGTTTCTGCAGGAATATTCTGAACACTTATTTATTAGCGACTATTGCTTCCAGAAGTTCTTTGAAAGTAGTATTGAGTTGTGGATTTATCTTGAGAATATTCCAGAGATGATTTCTTTGGGATGAGTATTTGTTAAAATTTAAAAGGATATGTTCCAGGTCGTTGATATGATTCCATGTGCTACAAATTGCATTATCCTGTAGATGGAATTTGTATAAAAGCCTTGGAGTTATGATCATTTTACAGATGATTCGAATGATAAGAATTTCCTCTCTTCTGGTTCTTGTCCACTTGGATATTTTGTCTATTGTCGGAATGTTTCCCAAGTCTTCAAAATATTTACCTGAATAAAAATTTGCATTGGTTTTTGTCATTCTTTTTTTGTAGATGTTGCTATGGATATCCTCTGAAGTAATCCAATCAATGAAATGTTGGACTCCAAAATCAATTTTGAGAGATAATCCGCCTGTTCATTCCAAATAATTTTCGAGTGCCCCAGAGTCTAGAGTAGTACTCTTTGAGTTTGAAATTGTGAAAAAATGAAAATTTTGCTGGCTAATCTATGAATAACTTTTGGAGATTTTATATTATAATTTTTAGAGCTTTTAGAACTGAGTGACTATTAGATAAAATTAACAATTTTTTATTTAATTTCGTAAGGTCATCTAGATCTTGGCATATGGCTAGAGCCTCTGCTGTAAATGTAGTGTTAATGGGGTTTAAATTGTAAGCAAAGGAGGAATTTTTCGTGATGCCTGCAATAGAAGTCATGTTATGGTTTTTTGATGCATCCATAGCTATTATGAAATAATCTCGGGAGTTATTGCTCACTATTTCATCAAATAATCCTCTGATGATAAAAGTTGAAAGGTTTTTGTCCTGAAATTCAAATTCATTGGTGTAAATTCTACATGGAAGCTATGTGAAATACATCAATCTGGGGGTAAAAATTATATGATACCCATTAATATTCAAAGTATGAAAAGTATTAGATATATTGCTTTTGTATTCTTCCAGAATGTTTAGATTTATTGCATCAGGACTATTGAAATGCAGAGGGGGAAAGTCACTGTTCGAAATTTTGGGTAAAAAATTTATTCGCTAATTTTCTTATTTTCTCCCACAATATTTCCTGATCAACTATTAGTAAAAGTACAATGTTTGGAGTCCATTGTGGTAAACCCAATGTGATTCTGAGTGCTTTGGTTTGAATGATATTTAAAGGTTTGAGCTGATTATCTGACCATTTATTAATGATATGGCATGTATAATAAAAGATGTTACAAATACTATTGTTAGTTAAGTTGATTAAGTCTTTTGCTCTTGGACCGAAGTACTTATATGCTATTCCTTTAAGGCCATTGATTTTTTTCAAAGCTTTGTTTTTCATGTGGCTCATTGTTATAAGATTTTGATATTGTTTAGAAAAATAAACTCCTAGATATTTAATGCAAGTTTGCAAAATGAGAGGGAATCCTGCCAATATAATACTAGGAAAAGTTTGTATTTCTTTATTTTATAATTCTGCAATTGTACTTTTATCGGGACTTAGGGATAGTTTCCAATAGTTGTGCCATTGTGTTATTCTTTCTAAGGTATTTTGCAATTGTCTACTGACTATATCCAGAGACTGATGAGAACTATAAATAAAAATATCATCTGCATAAACCAAGCACTCCACTCCTGTTTCCAGTGTTTCAAAGATATCATGCATATAAATAGTAAATAATACGGGTGAAAGGACGCTGTCCTGGAGGACTCCTTTTAGAACATATTTTTGCGATGATAGGCTGCCCCTCCATCGAGTAGTTAAGAATTTGTGAATCCATAGAGCTATTTTCCTGGTAATTCCGATTTGGAGACATTTGTATAAAAAACCATCTATATAAACCGAGTTATAGGCTCCCTTTATATTCAGGCTAATTCCAACAAATATTTTTTTTTCTCGTTTGGCATCTAAGATAGCTATATAAATGAGGTATGTGTCAGTTCTACTGTCTTTAAATGGTACAAAGCCATAATGATGTGAGTGAAGGTTTCATTCTATTGTCAGAAAATAAGATATGCATCCAGTCCAGATTCTTTCAAATGTCTTAGAAAATATGGAAGTTAAAGCTATTGGTGTGTAGGATGAAATTTTAGTTTTGTCTTTGCCCGGTTTCAGAATAGGGAGAATAATTGCATGTTTCCATGAGTGAGGTACAATAGAGTTCTGAAACAAATGCTGAAAATAGTTTAGGACAACTGTTCGCTGGCTATTGTTCAAGTTCTTTAGTAAAGTTGCATTAATCTGATCTGCTCCTGGGGTAGTATTTTTAGCATAATTTATGGCTCTGTTTAATTCAGAAATATGGAGAGTTTATTAAGAAGGTCGTTTTCTTTAATAAAAATAGCAAAATAGTTTGCAAAAAGTTGAGCTTGTTTTTGAGGTTGGGTTACATATTTATTATGATACTGGAGGAGATTTAATGTTGATTCTACATTCTTGTTTGTTGTAAGTTTTCTGAGAAGGCTATAGAAGATTTTAGGATTAGGCCTTTTGCTTATAGCCTTTTAGTGGAAAATTTTTTTGAGTCTGTATAAATTATTGCAGGTGCTGTTCCACCAAGGAGAAAAGGACTCATTGGATAATTGTATCTGTGAGGTTTTCTATTTTGTTTTCTGGATTTTCTAATGGTGATTGTTTCAATGTTAAGTACTACTCTGTTTTCTTAGAGATTCACTTATTCTGACATTGTAGAAATAGTTCCGTGATTTTGGGATAGTGATCGCTATCGAAAGAGCATTTCGATACATAAGTATTAGTGTTTCCGAATAAGTTTGCAGAGTAGAGGGCGAGATCAATCAGAGTAGCTGAGCTTATATTACCTCTATGGGTTAGGTTAGTAGTATTGAGAAGGATAAAATTGGAATCAGTTAACCAATTTACAAAATCTGTACAAAGAGGAGAAATATGGTTCGAACCCCACATCGGGTGATGCAGTTTAAGGTCTCCAAAATTAAGATTGGATCTATTAAGGATTTGAAGTAGGATTTGATTAATGAAACATTGAGTCCCCGAGGAGTGTATAAGTTTATTATGTAAAAGGATATATTCTTAATATATATTTGTATAATTAGCATTTCAATATCTGGCATTTGTATTATTGGAGAAGGGATTTGACAAGCAGAAATGGTTGCAGGAACTGCTATTAGCAATCCTCCTCCTGGTCTGTCGAGTCTGTCTTGCCTGAAAATTATTTTCCTAGGAAGGTGAAATTTGTCGCCAGGTTTCAAAATTGTTTCCTGGAAGATCCAAACATCAGTTTTGCTGAAGGAAGGAATATGGAACCAAATAGTATTGTTTTTTATGCTTCTACAATTCCATTGCAAGAAAAACATTAAAATAAAGAGAAAAGAGGAAAGGCTATATACAAAAATTCTCTCCTCCCCTGGAGGGATAGAAAAAAAAATTTTAAAACATGGAGAGTTTGTCCACATAAAAAAAAAATATATCATAAACTTTATTCAAACAGATCATCCAATGTCCTTTTCATTTGAAGAATTCTGCAGGTTATTTGATGCATCTGGTATGGGAACGCAAAAGTTCTGATGCAATTTATTTGAGGACTTTTTTCGACTCGGAGATGCAGATATCCCCCCATTTGAAACATATTGTACAGTTGTACAAACATGGTTTCCATCATTTTCTGAACATTTTCCATGATAAGTATGGTTTGTTTTTCTAAGTCAGCCTGGAAAGATGTAACCATGCTTTCTAATCTTTTTTCTAAATTCTGAATATTTTGACCTGGAGGGTTTGTTTTTAAAGTTTTGGAATAGCTATCTTAAGTTTTTTCCTGATATTTCCTCCTCACTTCTACTAAGGTTAGATGATTCGTGCATTTATAGTTCATAATCCAAGTTCATCATGTCATTCATTGTGGGATTATAGTCCAAATCCCTCACTCTGAATGTGGAGTGACTCAGCTTGAGTCGCCTCCAAATTTTCAAAATAATAAAAAAAATGATAAATTGGTTGACTTACCAAATCCAAAGAAAAAAAGATAAATACAAAAACACTTCCTTCTTACTCTGTGCTGGAGAGAGGGAAAATGACTAAAAAAATATAGTTAAGAGATAGGTTCTCCTCCTTCTTCACTTCCTTGGCAATCTCATTTTTATAGTTATTCTTTTTACTAATTTATATCATTATAGTAAGAAACACAAATAATATCTTTGAATGTATGTAATTTAAGTACAATAAAAAGCTAATTAAAGAACCTAATTAAAAGCTTTTCATACAATTTTTAAATTGATATTAATCTACTTTGAGAATGATACTTTATAGTTTTAAACTTTGCAAGATTCTAAAAACATATAAAGCAAATTAAGTCTTAAAATAGATGAAACAGAATTTTAAAAAAAGCTTTAGAATTATTTACAAAGTTATATATATATATATAAAAGCTTTTCTCATACAATAAAAAAACATATACATAATATTCAAAATATATTTATAAATAACAAGCGCATGAAAGGAAAATAAAAAAAAGTAAATAAAACTTATCTCAGATTCTACAACTTATATATAAAAACATTAAAACTATTAAACAGAAACAATTCAATACAGACCTGTTCTTTTGAACAATATCCACAAACCATTCTAGAAGCAAATTTCATATCATGATCTATTTCCTTTTCATCATGGCATATATCACAAGGATAAAGTCTTCCACAGCAAGGAAATCTGTTTTAAATTTTGATGATTTTATAAGAGGATTATTTTTTTTTAAATGTATTAATTATGCTCTGTGAAATTTAAATGAAAAATATTTCAAAATTAATGTAAATTTCCAAATTTTTTAATAATAATATAATTGAATGTTAAAAAATTTATAAGACTTCCACAACCTTTTTATAACATAAAAAAAGTTTCTTTTTATTCAGAGACTAATGTATCTGATACCATTTTTTTAAACAGAAACATCATTACATTTTTCAAATATCTGCAAAATCAATTGAATCACGCTTTATAAACAGTAGGTTTTTCTTATTTGTTAACATAAGAAATGTTAATAAACAAAATGCATTCATGAAAATTCATTTTATTATACATGATCTAAAGCTTTAATTGACAATTATTCAGTGTTCTAAAAGAAAATGTACATTTAATCCTCTCAAATAATACAATACCAAAACATGAAACAGTTCATGCAACTATTATAAATCCCCCAAAATATTTAAATTCAAACTATAAATTAAAACAGTAACAATGATGTTTAAAAATTTGAGGATTAGGGTAATTTTAACGAGTCCTTAGATTAAATCTGTGATAAAAAATATATTTATCTTTCCAAAATAAATAATTATATTCTAGAAATACTTTTAAGTCATTATATAGTTTATGTCATTCTGACCATATGGATAATCTGTTAAACAACTTTTTTTCAATAGAAGATGTTCCATAGAATGCTTTTAATTTCAGTTTATATCATTTTCTTCTTTAGAAGTATGTAATTGTCATAATTTTCTCGATTTTTTTTTTTTTTTTTTTTTTTTTGTAATCTGCTACAAAACGTTACACTAAAAAAATATAAACCAATAAAATAAAGTTTTTAAATTCATTTGAAAGAGCATATACAAGTGATGGTTTCATTCTAAGTATTTAACTTATAAACTATAGCAAAATTCAAGTAATGCACAAAAATTCTACAAAACACAGTAAAATAAAACATTAATATAATATCAATCTCAGAAGATCAAAAATATTTAATTGCAATTTATACAAGATTTTCTACAGGTTAAAAAAAAAACAAAATGTATATAATTTTAATTTATAAATTATAATAATCATGCTCTACACCTTTCAAGTCTTTCACAGAATAATATATATCATACATATTCATAAGCTTTTTATATTAAAATCTCTACACATTCTCACTAGAACTAAGGATAGGACTTGTATGCCTCAGATCCAAGATACAAGTATATGGGAGTACATTTTCCCAATTTAATATTTTTTGCTGTATTAGAAGTAGATGTAGATGCATCCTCCCTTCGTGCATCACTTTTTCTAAGACATCTCTTTAAAGAATCAACTATTTTTATATTATTTATTTTTATCATTACCATATAAAAAAGCCCAAGTTTTGACAATCATCTGCTAATGTTAAAAAGCTTTGCTATCATATGCAAATGCCTTAAAATAACTTTTGGAAAGAAAAAAAATTGCAGATTAATCTTTTTTAAAAAATGTTCTAAGGTCTTTTTTAACAATACACCAACAAGGTGTATAATAATCTGGAACAACTTGAGATTTAAATACTTATATTATCCAATAGCATATTTAATCATTATTAATTGCATGGCATATGCTATGAAATGTTTACTTTAATTTTCTTTTAGTGACACTTAACGAGTAGAAGTTAAGGATGTGCTTTTTCACAACTTTTTTTTTTAAACTTCTTGTTATGCACAGTTTGAACAAGAAAGAAAAATAGCCCATATACCATCAGTTATTCCTAATTCCTTCTTTAACTTCTTTTAACATCATGAAAATTTAACTTATTTGGTTTTATTACTTAATTTTGTATCAACATAATTCACAATGTCTTAAAACATGTTATCCTTGTAAACAATGATTTGTGTATGGAGTTGTTTTACTTACTCTTTTCTCCAAAATTCTTTGACCTCATCAGTTAATAACATGTAAACAATAAACTTGTTCACTAATATGAAAATAAGCCTTTATTTTTAAACAATGCAATAGTTGTATATTAAAATTTACTGCTCAGGGATGAAAATTTCAATTTTGCATAAAATCCATACTGCAAGCATATTCTACTAATTTTTTAAGAAAGTTATTTTTGAATATTATATTCATAAATACTTCTTTACTATAAAAATGAAAAACTTTCTATAAACTTTCCCTAAAAACAAATAGTACTCATGTCATCTTATTCAAGTTATGAAATTAAAAAAGTGAATTTTATGTTAAACACAGCCTACAATAAAAAGGTATTACATTGCATTTAATTAATTATAGAAGCAATAGAATTACCTCAACCAGCGATAACTTTTCTTGTAATGTTTGCATGTACCCAAATCAGGTAAAGGACAACCTTCTTTTATTACAGGATCTTTCTTTTTAATTGTCTTTTTAACATCAATTGTCTTATTAGCAGCTGAAAATTTAATAATTTAGTGTTCATTAAAAGCTATAAGTTAAGTAATGTATTTAAAAGAGGTCAATCAATAGAAATTGTAGCACAACTTCATGCATAACATCAGATTAAAAAAAATATATTTTATAATTAGATCAAAGTTTTTAACACAATGAAGTTTGGTTAATAAATTGCCAAAAATGCTGTACAAAAAAAATTTAAAAAAAATTTCCAGCTATCTTATCTCATAAATAAAATTTAGCAAATTTTCAAAATCTAAATGAATTTCCAAAATTGGTGCCTGTTACAAACAAAATATTCATTATTCAATGAAATATTTAAATTTATATTTTCATGGAGCATTATCACTCAATACAAATGATATACGACATTACAACTATATAATAAAATAGATCCATTTTTAAAAATCCTTTTTGGGATAAATAAAAACAATGGAATTTTTTGAATTTTCAGAAAAAAAAAAAATCAGTGATAATCCAGCAGAAAATCAAAATAAATATATTTTAGTTACAGTTAGTAATCAGCCATATTTTACATTTGTTTAACTGAAAGAATAGCACAAATTCAAAACAATCAAAAGGCTTTTGTCAAAAAACAAATATTACTGCAAATTTCAGAATATATATTTTAAATATAAAGAGGAAGGGGAAAATAACAATAAAATATGTTTTAAAAAAATAATGATTTACAATAATGGATTACAAAATTAAAAAAAAGGATGACTCAGACAAAATTTTAAGAAAAAGGTACATATCGACAAAATTAAAGGTATAATAATACCAGAAGGGTTCTGTACAATATTTTATTTCTATAACAACTAAAGTTTTTAGCGTAATTGTATACATATTAGAGTCAAGTCTTCTTACATGAAATATATATAAAAATTATTGGTATATACAAGAATAATGGCATGGGAAAATTTTATCATAATACAAAATGTATATTAGTCTGGGCATATTATATAATTGTTGTCCTATTTGAAAAATATATAAAATATGTTTAATTAAATATATAACTGTTATATATATATATAACAGTTTTAAGTAACATCAGTTTATGGCAGTGGCGGCAATAGGGAATCAGAAGTAGGAGGGGAAGATGCAAACAATTATTTAGATAACAAAAATTAACAGGGAGAAGGAGAGTATAATAGGTAGAAACACTCCCAAAATTTGAAAGTTTAGCTAAAGATACAAATTTATCTACAATTATTTAAAACCCAATCGCCACAACTGGTTTATAGGACAGAAAATGGTTCTCATATTTTTGAAAACAAAATATTGTAAACATCATTACCTTTAAAAATAAATCCAAGAAATTCATTAACATTTTATACATCTAGGTTTCACTAAGCTTTTTGCAAAGATCTATATTTTACAAAACATTTTGAAAAAGATTCTTGGGTTTCAAGAAAAAAAATCATAACACAAATATAAATAATTTAAAGGATGAATTAAATATTTAATATTAAAGATTGTTCAGAGGGAAAAAAAGGAAATTTTAATAAATTTTAAGATTCATTTAAAATTTTATACTTCTAAAATTAGTAAAGTAGTAAGAAAAAAATAGCATCAAGTAAAAAATAATGAAGAATGAAAATGAATTATTCGGATACGTTTAGAAATTATTTTTTAGGATTATAGATTAATTTATTTCAAAAACTGTCAAAGTTTATTGATTTTTGAATGGCTTATTGGACATATAACCGTTATTTGAAAAATAAAACAATTTATTTTTCAAAATTTGACTACTCATTTTCTTTTTAAATTTAGAGCATTTCTTGAATGGAAAATTTTATGTACCTGCAATAGTAGAAACAGTTGCTTGGAATTTTACACTTTCAATGCTAAGAATTAATTTCTGATTGCAAAATCTGCACCATAGTTTCTGTTTCTGGCCATAATGCAAACCCTGCAAGATATGATGAATCAAAATTAATATGATCAATAATTATTAAACACCAATTAAATTAAAACCTTAACTCATTCTACAAATCATTACACTTAATATACCTTGGTATTGAATCGCCATAGAAACACACCGTAACACAGAATAGTTTTTGAAAATGTAACATACAATAATTTTTAAAAATGACAAAATTCCTAGCAAAAACATTAAAAAAGTTTTACAAGGAATATTGCTTAAATAACATTATCAGTTGAATTACCAATAACAAATAAGAGTAGATATATGTAATGTTATGATTTAGAAGTTCAACAACTGCATTTTTCATATTACATATAATAATATCAAAAAACAATTACAATATATATAAATATAAATAATAATACTGCACTGAATTTTGAATCCTGAAAATAAATATTGTAATTTCGACTTACAATATACTGTGGACAAAGCTGATTCTAGATGAGAAACCATCATAGTGCACATTTAACTGCCAATTCACCTTATAATATCTTTACTTGTTTTTAAGCCAGTGTATTTAAAATTGAAAATTCTAGCCAAAATGTCAAAAAAAAAAAAAAAAAAAAGGAAGGAAGGGTGGAGAGTGTCCTAAAATGTAAAAAAAATTAAAGAACTGTTCTTGGGAAGAAAAATTAATTTGACTTGCGCATTTAACGAATTTGTAACAAATTTAATTCATCAGTAAATTCAGAATATAAAGCAAGTGCTGTTTCCTTGAAACAGACATAGTCTTGTAGATTATTTAATTACAAGGGATCAGTATTAGCTATTTGGTACCAAAATGAGGTGGCTGAAAATTTTTGGAAAAATTCCCTAAAGATGAATTTCAGGAAAGAAACACTCAATGAGATATTTAATTAAATAAATTAAAATTTGGGCTTAGAAAATATCATAAAAGCCACAAAGTAGATAGTTTCTTGGTTTTGGTCTTGGAGGAGAAAACTTTGGCAAGAAGGATATACTTGGTCTCAGTCGAAGAAATAAAGAGATACTTAAAGAGTTGTTAAAGAAATATGTTATTTGAAAAAAACTTCCATAAAATTTGATTGCTGGAGAACCTATAATGAAATACAAGAATACTTTGACAATCATTAGAGCATTAACCATCTCTTATTTGCTTTATAGTTTGGCTTTTTTTTTTTGAGGGGAAAGGGAGAATTTTGCTAATAAAATAACATCAGAACACCATTTTAATCCCAAATTGCCAATTACATATATTATAACTATTCCACTAAATAAAATATCGAATTAAAATATAACACTTCATGGTTTTTCATTAGCAAGCTAGTCAAAAAAGCCATCTAAATTTAATTACTTGTGACAAATTTTTCTCTATTGCAATTAAACCTAAATTACTCAATTGTTTCCGCACATACATGATTTATGGACGATTTAACTATTTTTAATAAAAAAAAACTTCATCTGCAAGTTACACTTGTGTCTGATATATTCTTAAGTCTACAGAGAAATTTGAAAATAATTAAATCAAATTATTTTCTTCAATAAATTCCAAATGTTTCAAAGTTCGGGGATATTTAATATCATCATTAACGATTTTCTACAACCTTAACTCATTCTACAAATCATTAAACTTAATATACTTTGGTATTGAATCGCCATAGAAACACACATTTGCAAGGACATATCAAAATCAGCACACGATTTTCATGAGTATCTTCGGACATATTCATGAAGTCAGTTCGAAATTTAAATACGTTACATTCGTTTAAGGAGACAATTCTCGTTTGAATAGAATTTAAAGCTGTATCTTCTCTTAAAAGTTTTAGAAAATATAATAGAAAAATATGTGCATGCTATTTTACATTTATTACGTTTTATAATAAAAGAGAGAAATCATATATATATATATATGTGTGTGTAATGATTTAACTTTAAATTATAATAATTGCACTGAATAATTCAATTTCATAATTTTTTCCCTTCTCTGATTCAAAAGAAAAAGGTTAATTCTAATTTTCTTATACCATTCCTTTTTAACTTAACTTTAGCAATCACATGTTCTTAAAAATTCGCCGATTATGCAGATTCCAAGGCTTCAGACCTGTAGGGATGATTCGTATTAGACTTTCTGTCTACAGCTGAAGTCCCTATGAATCCCTCCACTTATATAACGTGATCGATTATGAAAATCCCTACTATAAAACTCAATGCAAGGGAAAATTCTCTGTCTTCTGCACTCTTGAACTGTTTATCAAATGGCGGAGTTGTATCTTCAACCTTATGAACATGGTATAGTATGGTATGGTGATTATCCTTTTAGTATTTCTTTTTATTTTGTGTTCCTTATCTTTGGGTTTCAGGGAAGATATTAACAGAAATTAATAAAGTCTTTTTTACCAACATAAGTTTAGTTTAAAAAATTCCAGAATTAAGTTCAAAGTATTAGGAAAAAAAAAATGTAAAATGCCTTTATTTGGTTCTGAAAGCACTTGTTATGTATTTAAAAGATATCATTTATCAAAACTGAAATTAGGAACTGATGAAACTCTCTTTACAGGAATAGGCAAATTTAAATGACAGGTGAAGTACTCATAACGATAACGGTTATATTAAACATAAGTAAAGAATTTCCTTAACAAGAAGTGATATTTCTGTTTCAATATAATTTTATTTCTACTTTGACAGCTATAATAAAGGGAAACAAGAATTACTTTTCAATATAAAAGAATTACTTTTCAATATATCTCTTTGAGATAAGAACAAGCCATCAAGAGAAGGATTTTATTAGTACACCTGCAAATCAGTACTCGAGGTGAATACCTTTTTCTCTTCTGTTTTCATTCATGAGGATGTAATTTAGCATCTGCTACCTCCACATGCCACTTCTTTCTCCTATTCCAAATTTGAATTCAATGGATCAGCATCGCTTTTACAACATTAAGTCTTTCCTTTCACGATGACTCATTGTATCTTTTCTTCCTTCCAAGTATAAGGTAGCATTGTTCTATATTACTCCAGTATTTGAAAATTATATTTCCCACAGAATTATATCACAACCTCAGAGATTTCCAAGAATCGTGATTATATATATAAAAAAAAACTTTATGTAGAAATATTTTCAACGAACAAAATAATGAAATATTCCGAACATTTTCTGGCGATTTATTATAAAAAATATAGTTTTCTTATTCTAATAGTTCACACAGTTAAAAAAAAAAAAAAAAAAAAAAAAAAATCAACTAATGCAAAAGATTTAGAGATCTGTTCTGAATTTATTGTTATACCATATATTCCAGCACATAATGTGCATTTATAATTTCAATATACATTTTTTTAAAAAAATGTATAGATATATTCTAATATAATGCTTTATACATTTTTTTTTAAAATTTTTAGATATATTCTCATTTAATGTCCTTTTCTTTACAAAGAACCCTGAAATGTATACACGTGATGCTCTATCTTTGAAGTCATTCATTTGAAAGATTTTTTCAGGATTTAGAACAATGGAACACTGAGTTTAGTTTTCATTAATGTCGCACTAGAAGCAACGCGAGGGCTATTGGCGACGGACCTTGAAATTTTGAACCATGGTCAAGTGATGAGGACGACACCTGAGCTGGCACCCCCTCTCCTAACATCCACACCACACCAACGGGAGGACTTTGGGCCTCGAACAGCTTTAACGTGCATCAGCCCCGGCTACACAGCGGGTCTTCGGGGGCCAAGGATAGAACCCGCGACTGAACGAAAACCACCAGTCACGAATCCACGACCTTGACCACTAGGCTACCGCAGCCCCAATGGATCACTGAATTGACAAGCAATAAGGAGAACAATATGTGTGGGGCAAAAAATTAAAGGAATAAATAATTCTGCAAACAGGGTGAGTTGTATTCAATGCAGATACACACAAGAATGTTATTCTAGATTTTTGAGAAAAGGGAGAGACGAATTGTGCAGACCCGAATAAATTCATAGAATCCTGAGTAAGATTTTTCTTAAAAGTGGACAAAAAGAATGCAAATAACAACAATGAAAACTTTAAAGTAACTTTGAGTTAATGAAGTCGAATTATGGCACTGAATAATTTAGTTCTACCAGAAAAAAAAGTGTTGCAAAGCCTTCCAAAAGATTTGGACAACAAATTAGTGCATGTTCTGAGAAAAAAATGCTGAGTGATTTCTTGTATCCTTAGAGTAATATGGCCATTTTCCGATCATTTATTGTATGGGGATTATTTTGATAAACTTTGTTCTTTGAATAAATCCAAAGGAAAAAAAAATCAGGGAATGCTCAAATCATGGGAATAAGATTTGGTCAAACTCATTCTTTGATAGAGGTCGCCACGCATTGTTAGAAGGCGCTGCTTGTACTGATTTCGTTAAGAGATCTTCAAGGCACAAGAGTGTCTGTATGTATAAGTTTTTCTGCTAAATATTTTTGTAAATTAAATTAGTAGTAGATTAGTTATGACAATTTGACTTTGATGAAGAATTATTAAACATGACACACTGAACCACAAATTCGACTACTGAATGCCCTAAACAAGATACTTGATTCAAAGAGGGTGCAATATGCCCTATGAGTACTGAAACCATGGACATATTACAAACTTTTTCAGTGGATCATCTTACAAAATCTTTGACCACACTGTTCCCCTTATCTGAGCATTCTTTGACTTTTTCTGAGAGGATATGTAAAGAACTAAGTTTATGGAAACATCCCCAAACAATAGAAAATCAGAAAATTGCCATGTTCCTCAAAGGATACAAAAAAAAAAAAAAAAAAAAAAACAGCATACTGAAAAACTAAAAATATGCTTAAAGGAATTCAACTTTGCCTCCTAAAAAAGAGTGCACAATCTGAACAATTGTTCTCAACATAAGTTCGATTTTTTTTCTATGTTATGTTAGAGGTACCTTTCACCATTATTATATAAATAATTGTCATAAATTTTGTTGTTTTGTATAATAAATCCACAAATGATTAGTATGAGAACTTTTAAGGCACCCAGGTGCAACAATTTTGTAGAATGGATAATGGGTTTTAATTTTTTTTCTCAATATAACTTTTCCATAAACAGAAATGCAGTAGGTAAAACATTCATAGATCTCATAATGTAATCTCAACTTTTTCAGTATTAAAATGTTCTTATGACAGTGATCACTGTCCTATCATTATAGAACTTTCATGTCTGAACCTTCAAAAGCAAACTTCAAAATAAGAGACTGAAATTCAAGATGAAATAATCACTATCTACAATAACAACTCAGAAAATAAAACAGTTATAACTTATTGATAAAATTTCTGATATTATTAAATATAATACTAAAATAAATTTGAATATTTAAAAAAATAATTTCCTTCATAGTGGGCATCCAGAAATATAATTCAAGGGGCAGACCAAGCAACATTCTAGTTACTTTCCTCAAAAATTTGAATCATGATGAATGTATTGTTGCCCTGAACTATTTTCAACAATTTATTTGATAATGCAATAATCCCAAAATCGTGGTAGCATACAATTATTCTTCCGATTGAGAAACTCAAAGACAAAACACGAATAAAAAACAAAACTAAAATCTCATGAAAGAGACCAATACTTTGATTTTTTAAAAAATCTTTGAAAGAATTTCGGACAGCAGAATTTCTTACTTTCTTACTCAGGAACAGAAACTTCACACTCATTATTATGGATTTTTACCTTTAAAAGACAATAGAATGGCAAAGTAATTAACACACAAATCTATTGTAAATTCAAAACTGGATTAGTAACATTACATTTCTCACATCTACATTACTTCAAATTTGACAGAGGTTTTGACTCTTTATTGAAAAGGTCACTTTGAAAGGTTTACCTGATAATAGTGATATTTTTCCAATACTGTATACAAAATATATGCTTGATTTTATTATTTTTTCTTTGTTTGAAAGATTCTGAATCAAGAATTAAAGCTAATATTGATGATATTTTTATTTACTGCTTTTATCAATCCTTCAGCATCATCTGTAAAGAATTGCATAATAGCCTGGAAAGAAATCTGATAATGCTAAAATTACTGGAAATTTACTTTAAGCCCTGTCAAAAGTTTAACTGTATGAAACTCTCAAACAAAAGAATTAGCACAATTCCCAAAATTATGCTGGTTGGGTACCCAATCCAATAGTAGTCTCCAATCAAATATATAGGAGTGTATTTTTCCAAATGCGATGAAAATATTTTGATAATAAATCAAATCAGAAACAAATCTTTAAAAAAAAATCAATGCTCCTAAAGATATGGCATATAAGAATTATAGTCAAGAAATGAAGATCTTATCAAACTAAGTCATAATAGCATTTGTCATATTTTTTATTATACTTGTCATAATAATGGTTTGATAATCAACTGAAACCTTTCAATATCACACAAACCAAAGTTCTAGGAATCATGTTGGGTTTTTTGCAATGAACCCAAAACATTTTCCTTATAAAAATGGTCGAATAGGAAATCCTATTTGAAAAAAAAATAAGTAGATTGGCAGATAAATTTTTCATGAAACGAATTTTTAGAGGAAACTTTTATCTGATGTATCATAATAATCCTGGGTTAATCAATCTAAAAATACTAGAAAAGAATTAAAATATAAAAATTATCATTATTCTTCAAAGTGCAAGACACTAATTGTGAACATATCGTATCAGTTCCAAGATAATGTACTACATAGATTTCCATATAAAATATACACTGATGAATTCAATTTCCAAGATTTTCTCAAAAAAACCTAAAGATGCTTCAAAAAGATAAAATATAACATTGAAACAAGTTCTCAAGTGTAAATTTCTCTTTCACTATCATCTGGGGCTGCTTTACTGTATATTTGTGTAAAAATTTTACCTCGTGAAAAGACATGATACATGTAAATACACAATTCATCGAAGCAATCTAAAGAATTTTCTATTCATCAATCAATGGTATATTACAACTTTCAGAGAGCTTTTGGACAATGTAGCGATGAATAAAACAGTGCTGACAGCATTTTTACAGAAGATTAAAATCTTTGATATTATTTAAACAAAAAGAATAATGTTGAAAGAGATAATAGATTTTGTTACTCCACATCTCTCATAAATCAATCAATAAATAACACCATATTGACAGAAAGTTCCTTAATTTAAAATATTTATTACTGTGAAAATAATAGGTTTCTACTAATAAAAAGAGTTTTATTTTAAATAAATCTTTCACTTCAGGTATTCACTCATTTAGGAAGTGGATAATGCATGAGCAAGTGTATAATTCTACTTTTTATGTCTTAAAACGAAATTAACAGTATAGTTAGCCTTTTGTTATGAAATCAATAAATCTAGACCTATTGAAGTTATTTTGACAACTACCTCTTACTTATTGCTATCTCCTGCCATCTGTTTTCCCAATAAGGCTGAAATTTGTTGTTCAGCATCTACTTTAGTCAGCAATTCTTTTATTGCTATGCCATCATCATTTGAATGCATTATTTAAATTTCTAACTTTTGTTGTTTTGAAACCATCATATAATTAAAGCCTATAACTATCATCACAAAAATTTTTTCCTAAAGAATAGCCACATTAGCAGCTTAAGAAATGCACAAATATTTTATTATTTTTCTTTATTAATTCAACAATCATACCTTTACTATTTTCCTCTTGTTTTGGATAGAAACTATAAATTCCTAGGCCTTTCCCCCCTGCTTTTAAAACCTTTTGTCAGCTTTCAATCCTCCAAAATAGAACTTTAATTTTAAGAAGCAAGTAATTAAATATAAATTCCATGAATAAATGGTGACTATTTTGTCACTCTATACTCAAGCATAAGAATTTCAGTTTACCCTGCCCCTGTTAATTAAATTAAAATTTCCTGCAACTTTAATTCAATAGTTAAGAAGAGGAATTAAGAGATCTTCCATTTTAGATACTCAAGAAAAGACTTTCTTTATCTTAAAATAAAATGCTTCAATAATGAATAACTCAGCATTTATCAATCTAGTATTATGACTATGTCATCAATTTTAAAATTTAGATGACTGTAATAACAATTGTAATAGTGAAAAGGCATTGTTACCAGTTCAGGTAAGATAACATAATAAAAATATATTACAATCACCTTTTTTTTTTATTATAACCAAAAAACTATATCTCCAGAAATTTGGAATTCATAATGCAGATTTCTAATTGTACTACTGTCTCAATAATCTGGCAGATATCGAACCAGAGCAACATCAGATCACTGGAAATCACAAATAATAACGAATTTAATAGAAAAAGCTATACATTATAACATAATATTAAATACAGTTGATGCAATTATGTGTCAAATACATGAAATAAACTACAAAATATGTATTGTTTTCTATTTATATCTTACATTATTCCATTGAAGTAGAAGGCATAAAATAATTTTCAGCCAGTGTAAAAACAGCTGGTAGAGCTGGATAGGTGAAATGCAGGATTATAGAAGGAGTAGTATATTTATACATTTACTGAAAAATTATTCGAAAATGATGCATAAAAATCTAAAGAATAAGATAATTTTATAGGGCAAATTACTATTTCCATTATTTAGTCTATGCTATGCAATTTTTATATATCATAATTTTTTTTTTTTTAAAAAAAAGTTCTTAATGACTTACATCTGCAGTGATTTGTTTACTGCAGTTAAGACAATCAAGAAGGAAGGCACTTTCCACAAGATTCACATCAACTGCTTGACATTCCAGTAAATGAATATTACCAAGGACACTTGAAAATTGATGCAAAATGGAAGGGATGAAATTCAACTCCATACTCTTGCTACACTTAGCACACACCTTCGTCAAATTTTTATTTGGTAGTAGAACTAAATTACAAGATGTCTTACAGCGAATGCAATGAATTGTTGTTGCAAGTTTTTTGCAAGATAAAGCTGCGACACCCTCTGCTAGTTCTAGACCAATAAATAAAACTTTTACTCCTCGTAATTGGGAGAAGTTATTCATACTCTGATTATTCTTCTCAATAGAAGCATCTTGATTGAATTCAAGCGCTGGCTTCTCTTGCTCAGTTGAATCAGGTATTTCATCAGGCGAATTTTCTAAAGCATCTTTTCCATTTAATGAAACATTTTCTGGTGTAATCAATATCTCATTACTTTTATCTCCCTCCATTTGATTAACCTGTAAAAAAATAACAAAAATTAAGATAAAATATTGTTGTGTAAATACCCAAATATTTATCAATAGTCGACATCCAGGGTAAGGCAATCTGTAAACATAATTACAACTAGTGGAATAGAAATTGCTATTATTTTTATACAGGCAAATAACAACAGACACGCAAACAATAGAGTTAAAAATCCAGAGGATAAGCATAAATGAAAATCCTATAATTTTTAAAATATTTTTAAGACAGTCACAATGATCTAGACAACCCCTAGCAGTACAGAAAAAAAAAAAATGATGGCTCAAAACGTGAAGGAATACATATTTTTTCTCTTTTCTATACTATCATCAATAATAATAGCTGAAAATATGTGCCAAATAAGAAATCAATAAATTATGATTTTTAGTATTCTTATTTTACTCATTTCCCCAATCTTAATTAACTTTATATATATATATACATATATATAAATACACACATACATACACACACACATATATATATATATGGTTTGGTGAATATTACATTTTTATGAACATTAATTATACTGGGAGATAATTTATATATAGATGATCTACATGTACTGAATTATAATAAGTCTTCTGAAGATAAATCTAAATTATCTTTTTATCATACATATTTAAACCTAATTCAAACTAATAAAAGTAAATAGTGTGCAAATAGTAATAGAAGTGTTTTGGTTGACTAAGAGATAATGCTAATTCAGAAAAGAAACGAAGTATTGAAATACTGAGATAGTCAGATGATGATGCAACCATGAAGGATTATGTTATCATTTGAGATGATGGCATAATTTTTATATATGGTTTTTTGTTGTTGATGTTATAGTATGTTTTGCATATGTAATGTACGGTGTGTTCATAAAATTTATATACTGTGTCAAAAATGAATAAATCGTGATACCAATGCAAATGATTAATTATTCCAAGCTACACAAATGCTGTAAGACATGCTATGACAATACTTTTATATTTTTTCAATTCTTTTTCCTACTGATTAATTTATCATCATTTGTTAGCTATTAAAATTCTCAAATCAAAATTTGCAAATAAATGTCAATAGCTTATATAAATATCTCTCAAAAATTTCATCTCATAAAGTTTTAAAGAATTAATTGTGTAATTTAGTACAACATGAATTGAAGACAACTATAAATTATGTCTTAATAGAATTGAAATAATACTTAGTTTATGCACGATCTTCAACAAAATACTAAATGGCAAACAGCATATTTTAAAACTATGGTTTATTTAAGCTGACACACACATTTTTTTTTTTAATACCCTTTAAAATATTTTTTATTTGTGCTGTTTCTAAGTTTACTATTAATTAAAAACATTTATTTAAAGAATCACCTTTTTAAAACCATTATTAAATAACTCTTCTAAACTTTTGTCAAACCATTTCAAGAATGGACGGAAAAGAAGAATGACTTGATCACTTTTTTGTGCAGCTGCATGCTTTTCATTCAACCAGTCATAAATACTTTGATTTAAATGTCTAGAGAAAGGGAGAGAGAGAAAAAATATCTCAGATACAAAATTTAATCACTACATGAATACGAATAGTATTTTATAAGATAATTTATTATGTACTTCCAATAAAATCAGTCTAAATTAAAAAAACAAGGGAAAGTCAGTTTAAATTTAAAAAACAAGGGAAAATTCAAAAAGCTTACATCACAAAATACAATGATAAATTATTGGCCTTACAAAATATAATACTATGAAAAATGAGAAAATTATAATTTTCATAAGAACAAACAATGAATACAAGAATTACAGCTGTATTAGTATAGTAGAATCCTCCATATTAATTAATATTGTATCTTTAAATAACCAATATTCACCTGAAATAAACTATGAATTATCTGTAGTGTATCAATAGTTTAACAAAGATCAATTGAAAATTAGAGCATAAATCTGGAGAATGGGAGGAATAAAAAAAAAAAGGCAAAACTTATGGAAAAGTGAAACATGGTACATGTGGTAGCATACAGCACAATTAATAATGAATTACAGGCAGTATCTAAAGATAAGGAACTAAACAAGCCTCCAATGTTTCATGAAAAAATAATAATAATAATAATAATAATAAGTGAAGTGTTTAGATTAATGCAGGAATTGAACCTAATGGTTTTCTGTCTCCTGATGGAAATGGACACCATTAGATTCCATACCTTGTAATTGGGTAAGAAAATTATATAGGATGCAATATATAATTTCTTCACCCAATTTCAAGAAATAAAACAAAGATTTTGAAAGAAATAATTGGGTACTTTCTGATTTTGCACAATCAGAGTTTTCAAATTCAGCAATATTGGAGCTTGTTTTTAACATATTTTTTAAATATATACATCAACAGTGAGCTCATGCTTATACAGGGTTTGCCCAATAAGTACAGGTGGCTGATATTTTCTGACCAACAGGAAGGGGAAGAAGGGAGGTCTCTAAGGGCGGATAGGTGAACGATTAATTACAATGATTCACTCCAATTTACAAACATCTATCATCTTGTCGTTATCTTCTTTCTCTCTTCCTTCTCCTTTCAATTCTGTTCTGCTTAGGTAAGACAATCCTAATTCATTCATTACACTTCTTATCTTCATCTAATTTACCTTATGTTTCATTTGGTTGGCAAGAAGTTGTATTTGTAAGCAATTCAAATTACAAAAAGTCTCCAAGGCTAATGAAGAGAAATCTACAGTCACAAACCATTAAAGTTGACTCTGAGTCATAGGAGAGCTTAGATCTTACCCAAAGTGAAAGTGTGTTTAGTGCTTGCATAGAGAGTGAAACTGTAGCAAGCTATCGAGCAGCGTTAGCCATAAAATTTTGTACTGAACTGAACAAATCTGAAATGGAGACTTTCCATATGATCTGTGAAACTTACAAGGTCAAAACCCTCCCCAGAATGCTGTTTTTGAGTGGTACAAAAAAAATTCAAATAGGAAGATGTTGAAGACGGATAACCTGTAGGATGTCCAATCAATGAACACGAGACCAAAATTCTACAAATTTTGAACTGCGCACCCCAGTTAAGTATTCATATGCTGGCAAAAGATTTAAATTTGCAAAATCCACTCTACATTCAATTGAGACCAATGATTTACAAATCGGGAAGATTGTCAAAAGATTTTGCAGGATGACTGATCTATATCATTTGGACAGATTGAAACAGATATTTCCGAGTACAATCCAGAGATCTAAAGGCAAAATGCTGAGTGGCAAATAAGCACCTCTCCTTCACCAAAAAAGGTTAGCATGAGCAAATCGATACTCCTTGTCTTCTCTTGATGCAAAAGGTATGGTCCACAAGAAGTTTGTGTCTATGAAGCAAACAGTGGACAGTTAATTTTAAGTAGAAGTACAGAAACATTTAAAAATTAGGGTCTGTCGCGAAGTGACTCTTGTTGTCATATCGCGGTAATGCTTTGGAATTACGTGTTGCCGATATGACGTCTTCCCACGCATCTGGCAATGGAATCGGGAATTTGCATTCGACAGTAATTTTCAGTTACGTCATACAAAGTTATTTTTCATTGGATGGCGATTCTTAACTGTCGAGTTGACGGTGTCGAATGCAAATTCCGGAATATATATAAAGGAGATCTTTTTAGATTGAAGGGCTGGCTAGGCTGCTTCTTGGATGCTTGGCGGATGGTGTAAGAGTCCTTGGCTGTTACTGGCGGGCTTTTTGCTTTTTGGACTTTGACTATGATCGATGTGATTCTGAAACTTTCGGTTTAGAAAGTGATGTTATCAATATTGTAAATAATGTAAATAAATAATCGTGTAAATAAATATATAATTTGAAATATTAGAATTTGTCTTTCTCTGTTGATGTGGCATTTATATAAAATTAAATTATCAAAGGCCTACTCTGAGGCAGGCCAACAACTCTGAACATCCATCACGACAATGTGCCCAGTTACACATCGCTAATTGTGAGGGAGGTTTTGGCCAGATATAACATTGCAAAGCTGCACAAATCGTCCTACAACACATATTTGGCTCCCACAGATCTAATTTTGTTTTCTTGAATGAAAAAATTTGAAAGGGCACAGTTTGGAAACGACAGATGCGCTTCCAGTGGCATCAACAAGAGTATCTGAACAACATTGCAGTTTTCAATTTCCAACGAAGGAAGCGGTGTATTGATAAAGGTGGGCCATATTTTGAGCTTGTTATACATATATCTTCCATAAATATTTTACTCTGACTTCAGGCTCGATACTTATTGGACAAACCCTACACTACCACATGAGACTTATATTTATTACCTTTACACCAACTATCCTTTGACACATCAAGTTTCCCAATAGCATTTTTTTATCATAATGATGCCACTATAAAGACTACTGTCAGATTAAAAAGATAGCATGTTATTTTCGAAAAAAAATTAGTGCTATGTATGTGCATGTGTGTGCAACATTAAAGAATGTGAAAATTCACAATCTAGAAAGTTGTATTGGCAATAAAAATTTCCCTTATTTTTATTATGAAAATTAGTAATTTCTAATAAATTGCATATTTTCATTATCGTTTGCAAATAGAACAGTACCTATAAGTCCCAAAGATAATCAAATGTTTTTTGTCAATCCCAAGTCATCAAAAATTTCCAAATTTCTGTACCTTTAATATTTTTTACTGATAAATTTAAAACAATTTTATGGTTTCTAATGAATATGTTTATATTGAAATGAAGCAAAAATGAAATTCAACAATGAGAAAGAATCATACTAGATTTTAAAAAATATTATAATTGTACGACATAGAGAAAATATTAGAAGAAATGCAAGAGATTTTCTCGTATAAATTTATGAGAAGAATATTGTTTAAGAAAAATTTCAATACCTCAGCACAATTCCTGGAATGTAATCTGTACATTGATGAACATTTATTTCACAAACCTAGTACAAAATAATACAAATGAAATAAACAAAATACATCAAGTAACATTGAAAAAAAAAAGCAATTAAAAATTTGAAAAGTTTATCATACTTCTAAAGGATAGTTTTCTGGAAATGTTACTACAAGGTTAAGCATTCTCCAGTCATATGGCTGCAATCAAAGGTAAACATAAAACATACATTTATAGTTATTTAAAAAATTATAATTACATATTATTTAAAATTAATTTTAATTTCCAGAAATCAAGAATCATGAACAAGATTAATCAAAACGATAATATTTTTAAAAAATATGCCTTTTATTTGTACACATATTTAAACAAAATTTTATAGAAAAATTTTTTAGTTTTTTTTTTCCAATTTTAATCGGATTTAAATGAAAAGATGATATTGATTTTTAAAATATTACAAAATAAATACATATAAACTCTTATGTTTTTCTTATGTTTAAAACCACAACTGTTTTTAATACTGGAGATTAAAAAAACAAGTCTAAATAAATTTTAATTGATTTGGGGGGCGAGTGAATGATTTTATTCACCTTGCACTAAGACAGGGGTCGGCAACCTGCGGCTTTTTTTATGTAAAGTTGCGGCTCTCCAGTTCCATACGAAAAAATTAATAATTTACTATCCAAACCCTTAAAAAAAATTAGAAAATATATTTCTAAGTACATAATTTCTTAATAGCTTCTATTTTCATAATTGTCAATTACAAATCACTACGCTTAACATGACCGTAATAATGAGATAAATTTGAACTATTGTTTTCTTCTTAGAGATGAGACTCTATGATCATGTTTATCTTTCAGCCAATTGCATTCCATTTCCGTCTCACTCAAACAGCCACCGTCTAGAATGTGTTGTCAGTCAGTCATCTGTGGATAATGCGGTCGATGTTACATTGCATGTGTGTTAATTTAATCACTTGCGGTTTTTGCATGTCTATTTGCTTGTTGTTTCAAGAAGAATACAATTTAGAAGCGAATTATCTTCTAAAAGGTATGTACACGTGTAATGTAATAAAATCAGTAACAGAATTGGATTACATATCTGAGGATCGTGCTAACGAAGTATTAATGGTATATAAATTGTTAGCCGTTTTAGATAACTAAGTAAAATTTTTAAAAAATCATTTTTTCGACTCCGCCACCAGCTTGGCATCTGGTAAAAAAAAAAAGAACTGAAGAAGAAAACCAAGAATTCAATCAGGATTGGACAGAGTCGTTTGCATTCATATGCAACACAGATGGCCTTCACACTTGTCTCATTTGCCACGAAAAGTTCGCACACAATAAAAAGTCAAATTTGGAGAGGTTTCACTACAAAACATTCCCAGTTTGTTGGTAAATATTCAACAGGTGACAAACCGAAAAAAGCTGTTGAAGAGCTCCACAAAAACAACAGGCAAGTTTCATACTAAGTAACTGGGCACAATCTTCCAATAATGTAAATCTGGCAAGCTTTTCAATATCATTAGAAATTGCAAAATAGGAAAACCATTCACAGATGGTGAGTACGTCAAAGATTGTTTTATACGTGCATTTGAAGAACTGTTTCATGATTTTAAAAACAAAGAAAAAATCATGAAAAAAATCAAAGATTTGCCATTATCTGCTAAAACAGTACAAGATAGAACTGCTAAAATGTCTTCAAATGTAACGTATATGCAAGTGAAAGACATTCTACTGGCTTCTGCCTTATCACTTGCTTTTGATGAATCTTGCGACATAAAAGACACGGCGCAAGTTACCCTTTTCGTCAGGTATATGTAGTCCCATGGTCCAAAAGAAGAGCTTCAAGGATTGCTACTGCTCCCAGGGCAAACTCGTGGAGATGATACACCAAATGCTGAGCAAAAATGCCTGGAAGACAATGGAATCGATATAAATAAAATAATTTCTATAGCAACTGATGGAGCCAGAAGTATAACAGGAATACATAGAGGAATAACATCAATTCTTCAGGAAAAAATAACCACGAAATTCAAACATTTCATTGCATGATTCATCAAGAAGTGCTTTGTGCCCAAACATTTCCGGCCAAAATAGTTGCGGTAATGAACTTGGTAATTAAGATTATTAACAGCATCTTGGCTAAAGCACTCTACTATCACCAGTTTAAAGATTTCCATGAAGAAATAGATAGCCAGTTTTCTGACCTACTTCTGCTAAATAAAGGACGATGGCTTTCTAGAGGCAACGTATTGCAATGTTTTGCTTTGTACTTGAGTGAAATAAAACATTCTTCAATAAAAAAAGCATTCAACATCCCGAATTGGAAGAAGATAGATGGCTTCAAAAAGTCAACTTCATGGTAGATACCATAATGAAACTAAATGAACTAAATCTGAAACCTCAAGGAAAGGGCAACCCAGCCTACGCCTTGAGTGAAGAAGTAGCTTGTTTCGAAAAAAAAAAAAAAAAAAAAAAAACTACTTCTTTTTGTAGAATACATGGAGAAGGGTAAATTACTTCATTTTAAAATTCTGAAGCAATATCGCGATGAGACTTATGCAACTAATGACATGAATTACTTTGGCATAGCTCTAAAACATGTGAAGGACTGATTTGCTGAGAGAGTCGAGCAATTCAAAACAAACAAAAGTACTCTCATGTTCATAGTAAATCCTTTCAACACAAATGCAAATAAGATCAACATTGAGACATTTGGAATTGATGCTGGATCGTTTCAAATGCAATTGCTGGATTTGAAAATGAAAGACTTGTGGAGTGGCAAGTTCACAGAACTGAAAAGCAAGTTGGAAGAGTTAGAGGTATATAAATGCATGCACATTGCACAGCTCAAGTGGAAAAGAAATTCCCCGAGTTGAGGCCCTCATATTTGGTGCAAGGAATAGTCTTCTAGAATGCTACAATGAGGTGAAGAAGTTGTCATATGGAGTGCTGACGATCTTCAGGTCGACATTTTCGTGTGAGCAAGCGTTATCTTGCATGAATATAATAAAAAGTAAAGTTAGAAGGAAACTAAGAAATAAAATCTAGAGTCATGCTTAAAACTTGAAACAACAAGTCATAAGCCAGATTTAATCAATCTTTCCAAAGACATGCAAAGCCAATGCTCCCATTGATGTAACTATCTATATTTGTGTTTTTATACGAATAAATATTATTCCGTATTTAAAGCAGTTTATTTTAAATCAAAAATCAAATATATATAATAAAATACTATTATATTAAATCAAAAATTTTAAGTGGTTCTTTAAAAACTGGAAAATTTTGTAAATTGTAACTTTTGGCTCTTCCGTTTCAACAGGTTGCCGACCCCTGCACTAGAAGCAACATGAGGGCTATTGGCAATAGATCTCATAATTTTGAACCTCGGTTAAGTATAATTGATTTGTGAAAAAATTATGTTTTTTTAAGCATGACAAATTTAACATGAGAGGAAGATAATACATTTCAATTGATAGTGGTGGTATATATGTAGGTTCGGCTTCTGCTCTAATTTACAGATTTCAATTTTCTCTTTTTCCCCCTTCATCTTTTTCTTTTAAGTAAGCAATAAGACTATTTCTTGCTTTAGACAAGAACTTCAGTAAAATAACAAACCACTTTTATTTATTTTATCTATCGTATTTATTTGAATACTGTTTGGAGTTAAATCATCCTAATTTTCATGGTTCAGTCTTTGGACTTTACTCACAATAATTGCATAATGAAAGCTACAAACCTAAAATACTATAGGTCCACAGTGAACTATGAGGAGCTCATATTAAGAGGAAGTCAACGAGAGAGAAATACAACATATATTAACATTTTAATAGCAAAACAGAAAATGCCCTTCATAATTCTAAAAGTATTGTAAGAGGAGTGCAACTAAGCTCCTCCCAACAAACATTACAATTAACAATATTATTGTCAACATTAAATCACGATGTAGTATATGTGTACAAGTTGAGGACGATCGCATACCACATTAAATTCATAAACCTTAATTTTTTTCTCCCTGAATACTCCTTGACATATTTTATTGCAATTTTTATTGTTTCATGTCACAGTTTTATATCATATACAACACTTTTATGCTTTTTCTTCGTATAATGTACCATATGCATCATTCCACAAAAATTCATAAAATTATAGTTCACAGTTTCCAAGAAATCCTCGATTTTATGCAAGTGAAAATAATTTTGGACGTGTGAGTATAATGCACAAAGCTACTTTAGATTTAAAAGTACAGAAGAAATTCTTCACTGTTATCACTTGCTTGTAGAGGGCGCTTCACAAGGGGTGAATGTGTAAGGCATATGTTAACAAAAACATTCCAGAGAAAACTCTGAATGGATCGCAAGGTAACATTTAAAAAGTAAACTGTGTTGCTCATCAATGTTAAGCGATTAAGACACAAAAGAATAAAGAAGTTATGATCATTATGCAACCAAGTCTGTTTTTTGGCTGAAGTTTAAAGACAAATTAAGTTAAATGAGGGAAGTTATCACTGAAAATAAGGAAGAAAGTTAAGAAAAGTGTAATTAATAACTCAGATGTGGATTGAAAGTAGAATTCAATATCTCAAAAGAGGATTCACAACGAACTTTTACCAAGCAATACATATGGTATTTCTCAAAGCATTATAATGGACATAAACTGCGAAATGAATTGAAAAATGAGAAAAGGTACAATTTTATCTTATTAACTGAAGTAAATTTAATTATTTGAATATGTCACTCCTCAACAAAGAATTCAAATGTGTTGTGATAGAATTAGTGCAAGAACTAGCTAAAAATGTCCCTCCAGACAATTAAGTTGAAAACATAATAACTACAATAATTAGTTATGAATAATATGATGAAAAATTTGTGGGACTAATGATGGAAAGAATAACTGAAGACAAGATTGAGAAGGAGCAAAATAAAGAAAGTCACAAGGGAAGAAGTTTCATATTAGAAAACTAAAGACAAAAGTTCAGAGGAGATAGATATGAGCAGGTAAATACTCTACAATGTGAGCTTGTCACGGTAAAAAAGAAAATAAGAAATTATATCAAGTTATAGGCAAATATGTCATGAAAAATAAAGAGTTTTGTGACATATTTGCCTCCAATCTCTCATTTTTCTTCAATTGAGAATCCATAGTTTGATTTTCAATTGAAGAAAAATCAAAAATTAAATGAAATACAACAGGAAAATGAGAAGATATCTCAAGTCATAATGGAGTAAAATATTATTATTGGGGGAAAAAAAAAAGAATCGTTATAAGGACTATACGGAGACAATTTAATTCCACGGAAAATGAAAATTCTAATTTGCCCAATCAATTAGAAAAATTAAAGAATGAAACATGTTCTTTAAATGATGAAGAAATGCAGATATAAATACAAGTAAAAAAAGATAAGTCAAGACCATGCCTGTCCAACCCAAAAAACTTTGCAGACCGTTTTGGAAAGGCCCACATTATACATACAAGCACACACGTGTGTGTGTGAGAGAGAGAGAAAGAGAAAGAGCAGGATGAATTCGATCTATCACCTTATTTTTAATTTTGGCTCTTTTAATGCCAATTCAAATTCTCATGTCAAAAACTACTATTTTCACTTCTGAAGTCCCGGAAGGCGACTAATCCTCTCAACCCCCATTAGAGAAATAAGGAACATTCTACAATAAATTAACACAGGTAATTATATTTTATTGAATTGAATATATCTGTAAGAAAGATAATTTTAAAAACTGTATTCTGTAGTTACAAAACAATGCTGGAGCTAAATTATTAGCAATCAAAAGACCTTGAGTAGTCAGTCTATCTGGAATCATATGCTTCTGTGTCAATGAGACTTGCTGCAGCTACTTCGCACAATCCGCGTATCTAGTAATGCACACCCATGCTCCTCAGTAGGTTTGCTGATTAGGTACATATTGTGTATTATCCAATCATGCACGATGGCTCCCATGTTTTTTAAAACATTCTTAACTTTGCAATTGTTTCTGAATAAGAATATAGGAAAAAAGCTGTGATGATAATTGAGTCAATGTACTAAGATATTCCTATATTAATGATATATGATACAAACCATAATGTTCTTGGACAATTTTACAAACAATAAAAATTTAAATTTTTATTTAGATGACCTATCTCCGCATGCAACAGGTTGAACCTGGGAGGGGCAGAAGCGGGTTGGCAAGGCATGGCCAAGATTTTTGGGATTGAACATGAAAAAGAAGCAATGTATCATAGTTTGAAAGTGAAATTCCAAGAAAAGAGAAAGAAAGTAATGAAAATGAAAGACTATAACCTCATGTGTCCACAAGAAGCAGAAAGGAGCCTCTCCTCCTAAAAGACTGAAGGTAAATATGACTTTCTGTGTAAAGAACTCAAGGGTGAATCATGAAAGGACAGATCAGAGCAAACGCAGTGTCTCACAAAGCTGGAAAATAACAACGCTGGGGGAAGGTATAAAAAAACTGACAGTGGGAAAAAACATGAACTGTGGAACGACATAAAAACATGAACTGTGGAACTCTGCCTACCTTTTTAAGGTGTAAGTATGTAAGATGTTTGTTTATAAAAATACTCTAAAAAGAACTCTGTTCAGATTGGAAAGTGATGCGTGAAAAGTAAACAGTGCTTCTCACCAATGTAATGCTGTACAGATACAAAAGAATAAAGAAGTATTGTTATTGTTATATAACTTTTTTTTTTTGGCTGAAGTTTAAAGACATGAGTTAAAAGAATAAAAGTTATCATTAAAAGTATGGAAGAAAGTTAAGTATAGTTTATATCTAAGAAGTAGTATAAAAGATTTAAAAAAGAGAGAGAATTCAATAACTGGAACTAATTTAGAAATAGTTATAAAAATCGTCCAGTTGGTGTACAGAGAAAACAGAAAAAGTTGATTTGAGACAAGCTCTATAAATATAAAAATTAGCTATACTAATTTTTGTTTCATAATTTCCCCCAAAATACTTGTTATTTGTAAATTGAACATTTCCCTTGAGTTATACAGATAACCAAACAATATCCCCAAATTCACAAAGTAACCTTTAAAATGGTGATTTTTCACTGAAGAGCCAAGAATCAGAAGTACTTAGTTTTCTTAAAACTTAGATATTCGTGGGAGTAATATTAAGTTGTGTGTTTGAGCCTTGATTCCACAAAAGATCAGCCAGGTAGCTGGGACTGATGCATATTAAATCTGTCGAGGCTCTATATCCTTCTGTTGACATGGTATGCAAGTCGAGAAAGGAAGGTGCCAACTCAGGTGTCATCCTCCTCACTTAACCGAAGTTCAAAATTCCGAGGTCAGTCACCAAAAGCCCTCATGTTGCTTCTAATGAGAAGTTTATAAAATCAAACCAAACCTTACAACTAATATTAATTTAATTTGTTGAATGACATTCATGGAAGTATATTTGAGTGACTATGAAATACAATATTACAAAAATATTTGGTCACATATGATTAAACTCTTCAAAAAGTTTTGATAAATTCAATCAAGCAGTTTGAAACACACAAGCACACGTATCCATGCTTACCTAATTAGGGTAATATAACATATTTTAAAAGTAATTTAATCTAAAAAATTTTAATGAATATGTGTGAATGTTATTTACTTATTTCTTTTCCCCCTTTAATTTTTGCATTAATAAATTATCATTTTCTGAAATATATAAGCATAACTTTAAAAAAATGTTTAAAAAAAGTATTTTTTGATGAATACTTAAAAAACAAAAATAACATTTTACTACTTAATGAATTGAGCAAAGCAATTACATTTAAAAGTTTTGATGAAATTCAAAATTGCTTTTAATAAAAATAATTTTGAAGAATATATTATTTAAAAAAAGAAGAAACATCAAAAAAACAAATATCTTGTAACTAACCCAATCTGGATCAGATGGTTCAAAATCAAAAGAAAAGGATATGTTTTCTTCGTGTTTTGGAAAACGCTTTTTTAACTGAGTGATTTCAGTAGTCCTAGAAAAGACAGAACGAATTTTATTAAACTGATTTACTTTTAATACAGGAAAAAAATAATTTAAAAGGAAATGGGGAGAAAAATAAAAAGAAAAAAAAATTCCAATATTTAAATGCTGTAGAAATTTTAATTATAAATTTTATAGATTTTTGTTTGTTTGTTACAACGTGACAAGAGGAAAAAAAAATCATAACTTTATATATTTCTTTATGACTTATAAATTATTTCCCACTTTCATAACGAATTGTATGCAAATTATCATTTTTTTACACATGCATACACTGAAGGAGTTATTTCAAAAGCCCCATTCCATATTTTTAAATATGCATTTGAATATGATGAAATAACTGTATATGTGACATCTAAATCCAGGGTGAAAATAATGAAATGATTCTACACGAATGTTTTCAATTTTGTACAGCTCTTAATACTCTCCTCATAAAACTTGTTAATATAGTAATTAGAAACACCTAATTTTAAAATATCTATGTTACCAAGAAATACACAAAATTGTAGCATCAATTTTAAAATGTAGAATAAGCACCAATAAAAATTAAGCTATATTTTTAAAACCAAGCCTTTATTAATAAGTCACAAAAATTTCTCTCTCATTATACATTACATAAATAAATTAATATCCCAGAATTTCTTTTGCCCAGAAATTGAAACCATATTAAAAACGTCAGAAATTAAAACAAAAGAAGGAAAATCAACTGTTTATTAGGTAAATTTACTTAAAAGTTTCATATACAATGAAAATGTGTTCATCTGGAAGCATTCTAAATCTGAAAAAGGACAAAGCACATTTGATTAACCATTGAAGACCAAAATAAAAATGCTATGTATAGTTAAATAACTTTAGCATCATTTGAATTAAAGACTGATAAAGAAAAGAGAGAAAATTGTAAAAAAAAATATCTTTAATTAACTACATGGAGTGCAATTGGGTACCTCGGGACTGAATGCCTATACGAGTAAAGTTGCCATACATATGCAATTCTAAAATGAATGTAATGTGAAAAAAAATATTATTTGTGATGAAATTCACGAAAACAAATTCCTGTTTTGAAAATGTAAGTAAATGTTAACTTTACACATCTTAATGAGTACACGATTGCGAACTGAGCAGTTCGATAGCAGCTCGAGAGGTGCTCACGAGCCTTTGATTGAAACAATGCCATCCTGTCTATATTGAGTGAATTTCCTTTGTGCTATTTGCAAATCAACAGGAGACTAATCACAGTGAGTAATCTATTGATGCATACATATTGAGTTAAACCAAGCTTGGTCAACCCGCGGCCCACCCCCGGTGTCAATCTGTGGCCCGTGGAGCTGGGTCATCTGTGAACAAAAATTTACTCAAATAATGTCATAATTTTTCTTCTATATTCTTGTTTAGAAGTGAGTACAAAGGAGTGAATCTAAAGGTTATTGGTGCAAGAGCCAAATATGATTATGCTGCGCCAAACAAGATTTAACTGTTGTCTAGACGTGAAAAAATTGGAAAAAAAAGACAAACTGGTTGACAAGAAAGAGGGTTGAAAATAGAGAAGGATTGCTAGGGTTTACGAAAGACAGTAATCTCCATGGATTCTTGTTCAGAAATAAAAACAAAGTTGAGCTCAATTTAAAAAGTGCACATACAGTCTCGTGTGATACATAATGCATACCTAACCAGCAAAAAGGAGTGCTTGGGTGTGCATTATTAGATGAAGCAAGGAAAAGTGATCAGAAGTAGACAGATCGGCTACTTCTATTTCGTGCAAGCCTAATGTATTTCACCCAGAAGTATAAATTTCCAGATAGACTGCCTGCTCGGTATCTTTTGTTCGGTAATAATTTGGAACCAGCAGAGTGTTATAACTTCAAGACAATTTTTAAAATTATATTTCATACATATACATTTAATTAAATAAAATATAATTTCCCTTAATTTATTATAGAATGATTTTTATTTCTCGAATGGGGCTCAGGAGCATTAGTAGCTTCTAGAGACTCGACAAATGAAAGTAGCAAGAGCATTTAATATGAGAAGTTGAACTGGTGTTGAAAGAGCCAAAATTAAAAAGGTGATAAATCGCATTTATCACTCTCCCACATACAAAATAAAATGTGTTCCTAAAGCAGTCCGCAAAGTCTTTTCCGTCAGACAGGGCTGAACTAAACTGTTCACGAGCTGCTAGGTTCGTAAATGTGTATGCATTATAAACATAAACAAAGCACAAATTTTTAACAAAACATACTCTAAAATTTTTAAAATTTCCTCTAAAATAATTATTATATGTAATCTAAAATTGCATCCATAAAAGTTAAATTAATTTTTTTATTCGAAAAATTAAAGAAACTTACCTCTTGGGTGATGAATTACCACACTTTGTTTCCCTGCCATTTTAAAAATATGATATGTATTTTTACTGTATAATAGTGCCCCCTCTGAGGGAGCTATTTAAATAGCCTTTCCCCAAATAGGTGCCTTAATTATGAAATCTACTAAACAATATATTTTTTAAACTTTACATGCATTTCATAAAGGCACTCAGTTGTTATCTTGACTCTAAAGAGGTTTAAAAAAAAGACAATCTGAATTAAGATGGCCCAGATCTAAAACTGATTTTTCTTGTTTATTATCAAAAATGTTACATAATTTTCACTGCTATATATAAAATAAATTTTAAATTTTAGCAAATGTTTTATTTAATTGAGCAATAACTAATAAAATTTAATTAGATATGTGACAGACATATATAATAACTTTAATGGAGATGTAAAAATGGCATTAGGATTCATAGCTATAATGAGAACAACATTTGCAAATAAATCCTGTTTATTCCTTTTGATGAGAGAGAGTCAAGTTTTCATACAAATGATGAACACAATCAGATTTCATGAGTTACAGTATACACACTTTGAGGAGATAGCTACACTGTCTCGGCCATCATGAACGAAAAAAAAGAGTGAGAATTTTACTTTGCTTTACACTTATACGGAGGGATTTCTATAGATTATGAGGTACTCACATGGTATTGGATGAAGGGATCTTTCGGGGACTTTAACTAGAGCCGAACAATCTAGTAAGGATTATCCCCACATATCTGCAAGGCTGGGAAAAATTTATTCAGAAGATTTGAAGAGCACATGATTGTATAAATTAAAGGATAATTTGGAATTGTATCAGAAAATAAGAATGAACTTTTTATTATGAGTCAGAGAATGGGAAAAATTAGAAAGAAAAATTATTTTTAAGTAAAACTATGCATATATATAAACATTTTTCAAGGAAATAGTAGTTACAACAGCAGTTTAAATTTGAGAATGATTGTTAAGGGTTATCTGAATTCTATCCTACCTCTACTCAAAAGAATGTGATTGAATCACAGCTTTATTGAATTCGGTATTTTAATATTTCATTTTGAAAATATGAACACAAGATAAAAAATCCAAGAAGTTAAGATCTATTTATTTTATCAATGCTGTATTGCTACGTATAGTTTTATATTTTTTTTTCTTCATCAAGAACTGTTAATGATTGAATTTTTTTACAATTTACTATGACACTAATGTGGAAAATATGAACTGTGCAATTGCACATTTGAAAAAAAAAAAAAAAAAAAAAAGGAATTGTGAATTATCCTTTTGTAGAAAAATCTGAAATATAGAAATCCCACATGCTATATTCTGTTTCACATTAACTTGGCAGCATTGGGAAAGGTAGAAAATGGACCAATCCACTTGAAAAATAGTTTTAACTTGTTTTGGAATTAAAAAAAAAAATGCATTGAAAATTTGTAAAACAATGTCATACATTGTAGAAATTGTGATTTTACAGATATATTTCAGGTAAATAACATGTTAAAACCATTTATTTTTTAATCTAAGCAAATGAAATAAACCAAACAGTGATGCGATGGATTTCCAGTTTGGCTAGAGACCAGTTTTCAAGGTAATATTCGTAGTGAGCTAGTTACTTTTTCATGCTAATACAAAGCCATTCACTTTGCATCTGTGCTGTTGTTCATACTAACAATTCTTATCTCTTGTGCTATTTTCTTTGTTTTTGTTTGACATTCTAAACATGGCTGAAGAAGGAATGCCACCAACCATGCTGTACACACCATCAAAGTGAGAAAAATCAATCCAAAAATGGAAACTGGAGAAACATGTTGAATGTTTATTCTCGATTTTGAGCCCCCCCCCCCTGCCCTCAAGAATCTGTCAATCAAATCGTTGAAAAGGTTTCTCAACTAACTAGTGTTTCCAAAAGAAAAAAGCTTTCTGATGATCTGTAAATGCATGTGATGCAAATATATTTTTCTCTTTTTTCTCATGTTATAATACATATATATTTTTCTCATTGTAACTAACATTCATAAAAAAGGTTGGTTTGGTATTTTAAACCATCTTATTTATATAATTATTTGAAATGTAATAAATAGTATAAGAAATTTTTAATTAATGATTCATAAAGCTAATTTGGAAATAAGCTTGGCAATGGTTTGGATGAAGATATATAAATATGATAGAAAATTTTATTTCTTAACAGGTGTAATAAATCAGTTATAAAATTAGAGATACATACTTGAACAATGAAACAAATTTTTTGAACACATTTTTTCTTTCCTTGCCAAATTTGATGAATTTCGTTGATATAGTCACCCCCTTCTCCCAGTGTTACCCTAGTTCTTATGACAACGAATTTGAATCGTCCTTTGTAGCTTTTTCTCTACTGCCAGGTTAAGGTGAAAAAGAGTACAGGATTGATAAAAAATAAATTGGAGCCACATTTTGCTATGTTTTTACACTGTTTATTATAGTAGGATTTTGTAAAATTTTGAATTCACAACCCTTTACAATAGAGTAGTCTTTAAATTGTCTTTTGATTTATAAATTACTTAATAAATTGATGCCAAATGATTTGATTATACTTCCTGGTTTTAATTTTGATATTATATGGGGGAAAAAAAACATCTATGAATCCAGACTAAAATGCGTGTAAAAAAATTATTGAAATTTTATCAAAATCAGCATTTAGTAATAAAATGAATGAAAAATAAATTACATTGTATTTAACTAAATTATTTTTATGTGAATAAAAGACAAGCAAAAAATGCTTAAAGTAGTTTTATTTTTCCCAGAAAAACTGAATCAAATAAATATAAAATAAATCTGACTCAGAATCTCTTGCTCACTTTACTAGGAAGAATAAAAGAACAGTATTCAATTTTAAATGAATAGATTGTAATTTTGAAATTATGAATGTAACTTGTCTAGATGAAATTAAAATTATATAGAAAAAAAATCAATATTTGTGAAATAATAATAGCTGATTTATAACTAAATGTAATGAACAAAAAATAAAAAAATATACAATGTATTATTTCTAATTTTTCTTCACTAATATTTATTAACTATGCTCTATTTTTACACAATTCGTTTTATAATGTTAATAAAAGGTTGTCAATTGAAATTATGCTTAACTAGTATATATTAAAAGAAAAGACTTTGAATTGTAAATAGGAACGAGACAAACATATCTCAAATTGTTTCTTCTCACTATTGTTGTAAGATTACTATCTCCCCGGAATAGTAATGCTTATGAGCTAAGCAGAATAGTTAAATGTACTTGGAAGAAGTGAAAAAGAATTCATTGTCACCTCCAAGGGAATAGGTACACTGCCACCTGGATTGTTATAAAATTAATTCATTCAACACCTGTTGCAGACTCTAGACCAGTGTTTCTCAACCTTTTTTTTTATCTTCTGCCATGCCCCATCTGAAATATTTTGATACCCCCAACATAATTTTTAATATTTAAAAACTGAAATACTAGCTGAATAATTTTAATGAAAGATTTTTCTATAGTATTTTATTTCTTTAGTAATAATTATTTAATAATTAATAGATACAATGCAAAGTTACTTCTAGATGTGAGGATACTAAATTTAGTGAGACCATTGCATGTCATGCTTACTACAGAGCATAATTTTTTCAACCCCAATCCAGTCTCAAGTCTCTCCATTTTGTGATATCAATTTCTTTCCTTCAGTAACAAATAATTTCACGCACTAAATTCACATTTCACTAAATATGGGTGGGGGGGGGGGGGAATGATAGTTTTTGCTATACAAAGTTAGTTGAGTTTGGATATTTAATTTCTGTTTAGTTACAAATTCATGTCTTTGCTCTTTTTGTATTGAAATATCAAGGAAAAGCATAATTTTTAATACCTTTTCACCTGAACTGCATTGCATACAAAACAATGACACAATACATATGATTTCAACATTATCGAAACAATAAACTTAAAAGGGGGGGATGTGGCTTCAAAAGGTATATGGAATGGATTTGTCAATTCAAAAGGAGAGCAAAGCAGAGCTCCTTCCTCATACCTTCAAAAATTGAAATTCTTTTTGTATATAATCCAAGAAAAAAATTCCATATTCTGATGAAAAATCCAAACCAAGAAAATTTTCACTTAACAGAATAATTTTTCCAATAATTATAGATGAAAGTGTACTACAAACACAAAAACTTTCTACTACTCCTTTCATAACTTTCTTCTAAAACTAATTTTAAATTTCTTTTGCTTTCTCACAGCAAAAGAAATTTAAAATTATTCAATGATCAATTAATAAAATTTAATTATTCAATGATCAACTAATAAAATTTAATTATTCAATGATCAA
>BMAW01057424.1:814955-837109 GCA_019974015.1 Nephila pilipes | reverse complement strand
TAATTATTCAATGATCAACTAATAAAATTTAATTATTCAATGATCAATTCAATATGAATAGATCTCTGAATAAGCAAATTTATAAAATTTGATCAAGCATTGAATACTAATGAATATGAGTCTATATATTACATAATTCTGATATATGTTTGTTTTTAATATGCATAACTTTTTAAATATCACATATTTTAAATATAAATTTAAAATGGACAAAAAAAATTTTATGCACAAAATTATCACACAAATATAATTGTAGATTTATTTACCTGAGTTGATGAATTTCATCTTCAGACAATGAGGATAATTTGAAAGCCCTTACAGGTTGAGATGCTTGATACCTATTTTTTACAGCTTGATTTATTACTACAGCATTAGTATTACAGTTAGAATGTAGCAGTTCAGAATGAGCTACTTCTTCAGAATTACTAATACAATCTTCACAGTAAGTAGATTGTTCAGAATTATCAATAAAACTCTCATCACGAGATGATTGTTCAGTAGCATTAGGAACTATGTTTTCACTACTTCTAGAACTTACATCAACAGACTGCAATAAAGAATTCTTGTCTCCACTAGTTTTTTGACAAATCAAACTTTCATTATTTTCATTTTCCTGATGAGCTATTTTTTCATTTAGAATAGTATCATGGGATAAATTAAGTTTTTCATGTTTGGGATTATGATAATATTTACATTTATCGCCTTTTTGGCAAAAACCTCTTTTAAAATAGTAACAGTAAGGAATAGATTTTCTTTTAGAATCGAATTTGGTGGAAATATCTACTTCAAGATCTTTCATGCTTTGTGATAACTTATTGAAATCTGAATTTATATTGGATTTTTCAACATTATGGCTATATAGACAACTTTCTTCTTTTTCACAATGCCCTGCTTTAAAATATCGACAAGGTCGTTTAGTTAAATTTCTGTCCACACCTGAAGAATTATGTTTTGTTTGAATGGAAGTCGTATTTCTTGTTTCAAACGGCAATGCTTTTTTAGTTACATAGTTTCTTCGATTGTATTTTTGCGCACAGAACTCTTTTTGAGTAGATTTTTTGGAGGAATAATTTTTTTTCCTGTGTAAAAACTTACAACTTTGACCGTATTTGCAATATCCATAATTTGAATAAAAATAACAAAGATTCGAAACCTGATTCTGCGAGTAACTACTTGTAGAAACTTCAGATTTATTTAATTCGATGTTTAGATCCTGTATGTTATTTAACTTTTCATCATCTGTAATCATATTTTTTAAAAAAAAACAATATCAGAAATTTGAGAATTAACTGTTAAAAATTTTGGTTGGATCTTATTTTTTGATGATTTAAATTTTTAAAAGCCTTTAACAATAAATAAAACTTTTTATAAATGTATGAGAAATGCAAAAGTTTTATCAAAAGAATGAATTGTTCAGTTATCTTCGGTCCAATTTACGTAAAAAAATAATTCAGCTACTACTTATCCTACTTTTAAATCTACTGATAAGGCAATAACATAACAACGATGTAAGTTAGTAAATAAAGATAGCAGTTAGAAAAGTTGCCATATCCTCTTCTCTAAATATTGCAAAAAGTTTAGAGACAACATTTTATGGATCAGTATTACGAGAAAGAGGAACAAAGCAAGGTGGAGAAAGAGATATAAAATGCTCGTCTTTTTGAGTGGCATCAATGAAATGGTTGCTTGTAAATTTACGGCTTCATTTTGAAGATCAACGTATTAACCATTCGGTCTTCCCTTGTATTATCAGACACATTTCTGTTTTTATTTTCGCCTTCACTGTTACTCTGATCCATGAATAAATAACTATCTTCGTTGGGGAGACTTTTTTTTACGGGGTTGAAGATTTCCCCTCACCAAATCCTCATTTCAAGTAAGTTGATTGGCAAAGATTCTGATGAATATTACATACAAACATATTTTTATAATAATTTAAGACTTTTTTTGAAAATTTAATCAATTCTTAATTGAATAAGATATTTTTCAGATAGCAAATTGTTACTTAATAAAAGAACATAAAAATCTCTTGTATATTTGTTACACCGAATGAATTAAAAATATTTGCAATTTATCAGCAAGATGGGCAAATCGGCCATTTTCTGACTATTTGCTTAGCGTAATTACTTACAAAATAGCCAATATTTCACAACTGGATATGGTAACCCATGAAAAACTGATATTTCTACTTTGTAGGAATAAATGTTGCCATTAAAAAACGTATTACTAGTCCACTATGCTTTGTTCCTTTTTCTTACATCACTTGGATTGGAGCCCTTGCTTTCTCATATCTTTCATTATTCAATCAACCAATCAATACTCAACTTTTTTTTTTCTTTCTTTTTCCGTAAACATTACATCAAAAACTATAATGGATTTCAAATTAAGGTTAGATGATATTCCTGTAACATTTTGAATAAGTGATGTGTTTGATAACATAGGGATGATTGTAAAAGCTTCCATTCAGCATCATATATATATATCTATTTATAATATAATCACTCCTAACAGCAATTATGCAAAAAAAGAAAAAAGTATGGATCAAAAATTTCTGTGTTATTAAGTGTAACAAATGAAATAGGATTTGTTGACTACTTTTAAGTAAGAATAGTCTCCAAAATGCATATGAATATCTTTACAGCTTAAAAAAATAATAACTATCCTGTAATAAGACACTTGTTTTTAATATCTAAATTTTCATGTATGAAATGTAACAAATTTACAAAATATTGTTATAGAATCAGAGTGATATCTTATGTGTTATAGTTAAAATAATTATCAGTCCACAAAATTCAAAAAATTATTTAATTTAAAACTTAAAATAAGTAAAGTTTTGTTATAAATTGTATATTGACTATTGAATTCTTTTTCTAGAAAAAATGCTAGTCATGGCCTGTGGTGTTCTTTATTGTTGCCATTTTGTTTGTTTCCTTTCATGATAAAATATCATGCGGGTAAGATTTTACATTAGATATTTTTCAGTATTTTTTAAATTTGCTTAAATTTAAATTTTTAAAATGATATGCAATATGTATTATAAACAATATGGCATTATAAAATATATTTAAAGTATACAATTAAATTTAAAAAATACTTTGTGTATCTAAATGCTTTTAAAATTTTGTTTTAGGTATATATATATTTCTTTTCAATGTATGTTTGTGTTCATGTTTGTCTCCTGCTATTCAAGATCATCATAGCAGAATTACATACAGAAAAACTATTTTTCAAATTGTGTTATCTTTGCCACCCTCTCTATTTATGTGGCATTTTTTTTCATACAGTAAGTTTATACATTATATTTAATGCTATTTTTTTTTATTTCAATGACACCTTACTTAATTGAAAATTTATTAAGTATCTTACAAAAATATGTATATATTTTTTCTTTACAGATTTTTTACTTTCTTACACATTATGTTTATTTGGTGTTTGGTATTACAGTTACATAGTACAAACATTGCTGTCTATGTGTCCTGGTAGTTTTACTTATGGAGAAGCACAAGTTATATCTCAAGGCACTATGATCTTTTTATTGTACTGTATTATAACATTACTGGGTAAGGTATGTACTCACATTTATATAACTTTCCATGTTGTTTGTAATTTTTTTCTATATGACATTTGTAAAAGGCGAATATAGACTAAAAATATTAAAAATTAGAAGACTGTAGAATGCATCAGTGGCTGGAAGTTATATATCAAATGCTACATTAACATATTAATGGAATCTCTTATAACAATGCTCACTTGTCTATAATTATGTGAAGAATGATACAATTCTTAATTTGATTTTGTAGCCATAGTAGCCTGTGGACTCTTAGTCGCTGGTTTTCATTAAGTTCTGGTTTCGAGACTTGATGCCTCTAAAGACCCACCATGAAGACAAGGCTGATGCACATTTAATATGTTGTGTCTCATAGTTATCCAATTGGCATGGTGTGGAAATTAGGAGAGAGAGGTGCCAGCTTAGGTATCATCCTCATCATTTGACCAAAGTTTGTCGCCAATAGCCCTTGTGTGATGTTTAAAAAAACAAATCAATCAATCAACCTAATCTCATCGTATAATATATTTTACCTAGCATTCTTCAATTGTTCTAAATTTTCATATTTTGTGTTTTAATATATAGGTTGACCATATCACATGTATATTCATTTGCTGAAAATCTTGAAGATCTTCTAGGCCAAGAAAGAATTTGAATAGCATATAGGCAAACCAGAAATTTGTGAGCCATCTGGTGCCTAGAATTATCATGTTTGAAAATTATTCCAAGATGACTCTTTTTTAAGGGTAACACAAATAGTTGCATGATACCATCATAATGTTTTACTGTTAAAGCTTGTACAGTTATCAAGAATGATCTTCTATAATAGGAAACAACACTTCACAGGAGTGTGCTTGGAAGTGCTGGTCAACTTCCTTTTTGCATGGATCAGTGTTATACGCTTTAAGAATGAAATGGGATTCATTATGGAACAATATATAATATTAATCTATTAACTTCTCTGATGACAGGGCAAGAAGTCATGATTCTATATCGCTGTGTCTATGTTTGAAAAAGCTTAAAGGTAAACATCTTAAAAATAATGTGAGCATGAACCTACCTCATCAAAACATGGTCAAATGGTTTAGAAAAGTCCTGTCCAACCTAAAAGGCTTTGCACACATTTTATTAAGGTGGGCCACTTTATATATACATATATATGTGTGTGTGCATGCATACAAGTAGAGATATCGATGCAGATTCAAATTCTCACGTTAAAAACTTCTACAATTTTCACCTTTCCAGTCATGGGAAGTGACTAATTCTCCCAAACCTCATTAGAGAAATCAAGAACATTTTGCTAAAAATTAAAGTAAATTATGTTTTATTGAATTAAATATATTTACATGAAATACAATTTTGAAAAAACTGTTCTGAGTTACAACATAACACTGGCGCTAAATTATTAGCGACCAAAAGACACCAAACAGTCAGTTGGTCTGAAACAAAACGCTTCTGCTGTGTATTAAATTAGGATTGCTGCTATTTCGCATATCACATTCCCTCTTTACATCTAGTAATGTACACCCACACTCTTCAGAAAGTTTGCAGGTTAGTTAAATGTTGTGTATCGCCAAATCATACCAGATGACCCATGTGCTTTTTAAAATGAGCTTTGTAATTGTTTCTGAACCCTATTAGTGGCCCGGCATTGTTTAGAAGTTGCCATAGGCAATATTGAACAAGCTGCAGCCAATTGTATAGTGGACAATGACATGATTGGAATAGTTTAGGACTGTCATACTATCAGCTTAATCTTGTCCTGCATTTGTACGCCTTTTCTTTCCAGCATTATCATATTGCTGATATGTACCTTGCATTGCCATGTCCTATTTTTTTTTCATGTGGCAGTATTGCCATAACCTGCTTCATTTCTCTAAACTATTTAAACTTATGGAAAGTCATCCATTTTATTGTAATCTTTATGAATTTGACATTATTGTCTCTAGGGAACACAGTAATTTTATTGGTGAGAATATTTAGTATTGTTTACAATAATTAGTTGTTTCATAGGTTAGAAACATGTTACAGTCTAAATAAATGTTATTTGGCCCTGAAAAATATAATCATTTGCAGAAGGTTCTGATATGAAAAATTTGCATGAGAAATTTCAGTGTAATAGAATTGGAAAGTCTTTACAAAATAATGCATGTAATAGTGTATATGTAATTCTTTAGCTTTGTTCAGTGTATTTAGAAAACTTAACAGTATAAGTCCTAAATTATTCAAAAGTTCAATTGTAAAGGTTGATTTCAATTTTTATTAGTCTTTTTAAAATCACAATTTGTTTTTTGCTTGATTTATTTCATTATTTTCCCAAAGACCATTTAAATTATTTGCTGTATAAATTTATTTCTATCCACTGAAGAGGTAAAGCTAAGATATCTTCTCTTATTTTGGTTTAGATGCAAGTGCCAAATAATTTTCCACTCATCAAAGTTGTCCCACAATCTGTAATATGTTTACAGGTAAGCTTAATTAGCTAACACTTATTAAACTTTATTGATTTGTCACTTTCTGTCATAATTATTAATATGTTTTTTCAGATTTTACTTTTAGGAAGCCTTTTATTAATGCATACATTGTGTATGATTCCAGTTTTAAGGCAAGGATTATACTTTTTCTTCTGCTGTGCCATATTTTCTTGCATCATGATGTTTGCCTGGCATATAACTTTACAGAAAAACATTTTTTCTTGGATGTGGCTGTATTGTTTACGCAACAATAAAAGAGTATGTTTTATTAATTACTGAAATTAAGTGTTTCAAAATTCTCAGAATATATTTATGTAAAATAAATAAAAACTAATTTTTAAAAATTGCAGAATTATTTAGAAAACTATTATAAATTCATTGAAAAAGTACTTTATTTTCAGGTAATTCTTATTATGTACTGGCTTCTGTGTACTTTCTCTTCCATCATGTTTGTCATTTGGGTTAACTGGAAGCCAAATTATAAAGCATCAAATCTTGTTAGAAAATACTTCCATTTAATAATAAACATTGTCTACATACCAGGTATCATGTATGACCTTGATTTGTTACGACTTGCTTCTGGAATTGCATTGACAGTTTTTATTATATTAGAAGTAATATGAAAGTTTGTGTTATTACTAATTTAATACTTTATAGATAAGTTCCATTTGTATGTTTACTTACTAAAAATAATACAGTTAAAATATGATTTTCTGTTTACTTTTCACAATATTTTTTATCTTTTATTCAGCAAATTACCAGTGTTAATTTTTTTAAAAAAATATCTAAATTTGTAGCTTGAACTGATATGAATTGTGAAATAACTTTTAGATTAAATTCTTGCTTTTATTATTTGTAGTCATAAGCAACACTTAATAATTTCTTTAAAAATAATTTTAAATGTAATCATTTCTCATAATATTTGTATGCATGTACAATTTTTTTTACTTTTATACATTACAGATGTTTAGAATTCTTAAGATACCAATAATTGGTCCAGTCATCGAAGATGCATTTCATGTATTTCTTGATGAAAAAGACTCAGGAATATTAATTTTGACAAACATTTATTTATTAATTGGATGTTCTAGCCCGATTTGGCTTGCTGGATATATATCTGGAGTGAAAGGTTTGTCATTTTCAATCAGTTAATATGCTTAGGCACATGGTTATTTTACATGAAATTCTGCGTAGAGAATATGTGCACAGATTAGCTAATTCAAATATGTTTTATCAATATCATTATTTCATTTTTATTGATATGTATTAGATCATTTAAGTTTCCCCATTCAAATATGTAGATAAATCTGGGGGGGGGGAATCCTTAATACAATCAGAGAACGAAAAAAAAGTCATTTACCTTTTTTTTTTTATTAAGTAAATTATATATTCTCAGTGTTAAAGTATGTCTTATCTATAACTATATATATTTTTAGTTTACATTATAAATAGTACATTTTAAAATTTTTATATTTTTCAAAAAAAAGTATAAATCAAATAGGTATATATTTTTAGAAATAAAAGGTAAAGCTAAAGTAAATTTTAAGTGTATTAATCTTTACACTTCGGCAGTACATATGCTGTACCAAAAAAAATTTTGTCGCTCGCTTCGGCTGCGGTACAACTGCTGTACCAAGTTATCTAGAGACAATTCTTTCTCCCCTTTTTTTTTGAGTAGACTTTTTTACAACTTTCCCTGACTCTTTTTATGACTTTGCTTCTATTGTCTATAATTGGGTGGGGATATTTTTCATCAACATTATCAGTTGTGTGCGAATTCATTATCATTAGCGACCTTTAGGAACAAACCAAATTTGAAAAAATACTCCATTTGATGACTTTACGCTGTTTATGAATGATAGATTTTTCTTTTCTCTAGTTTTTTCTTTGAAATTTCTTACAAGAATAGAGATTGAGAATTTGATGAAAGATTTAGATGAAGAAAATTTTGTTGATAGACACCCCCAAAAAAAATTTGATGGTGACTTTGCTGAATGGGAAAAAGAAAAATTAACCACTTCCAAGCAAAAAATTGTGGCAGATTACAACACGCATATGGGATATGTTGATTTAGGAGATTGATTTTGTTGATTAGGAGCAGGGCATCCACCTACACTTTTACTAGATGAACTAGGAAAATGACAAAAAATTATTCTTTAGCGTCATTGATATTGTTGTGTGCCAAACTAAGTTAAAAACTCAGTTTAAAAGAATTTGGAATGAATTTAATAACATCTCTAATAGTAAAAATGCAGAGCCTTTAGTAATAAAAAAATGAAGACAAATGATAGTAAATTTCTTCGTTTTATAGTTGACGAAAAGAAAAGAAGAAAGTACATATATTGTGTGAAAAAGAATATACAAAAGAGAACAACTATTATCTGTAAGGCATACAATGTGGCTCTTTGTATTGACCAGAACTGTTTCAATGAATGACGCACAATTTATCTAAAAATCTCTTAACACATAAACCAAAAAAAAAAAACGAAAGACTAGAGTAAAAAAGATTAAAACTGATACATTTTTAATAAAAAGAAAAGGAAAAAATAAACAAAAAAAAAGGCTCTTTTAAGTGCCAAACATTTTATAAAGTAGAATTCATTTTATATTTCTAAAACAGACATTTCAAAAGCTTTGCTACAAGAACTTTTCAATTTAAGATAGAAGTTTCTTTTAGAAACAAAAAAATATTAAAAAAACAAATTAATACTTTTTTCTTTAAGATTAAAGATTCATAGAAATATTTTATATAAAAAAGTGTTACATATTATTTTCATTGAAATGCATGAATTAATTGAGGGTTTTGCCTTAATTTGATGTACTTAAGATATACTCAGCAGCTTTGAAACGTGTACAATTAAGTTAAAAATTATTTTTTAAATTTCACTTTTGATAATATTTAATCACAAAAGGCCCATGGTAGTGAAGTAGTGATTTCGCTAACTAGTAGCTGGGGTTGATTTGTGAGTTCGAGTCCTGTTCAATTGAAAACCGGTTGTTAAGCCTGTCTAGGTTATAAGTCCTTATGTTTGTGTGGAAGTTCGATAAGTGGATGCTGTCCTCATTGCTTGACCGTCGTTCAAATTTTTGAAGTCCGTCACCAGTAACCTTCCTATTGTTTCAAAACACAATGTCAAATCATTATATTTGGAGTACATTGATTTTCTTGTGCATTAAAAGGGCGTTAATTTAAAAAATGAAATGTTTAGTAATAATGTTCTACTTATTGTCCTTAAAGTTTTTCTTCTTTTACATATTTCATGGAATAATTTTGAAATATTACATGGGTTCAATGTTGCAGTTATAAAAGTGTAAGTTGCAATATTGGGGCCACAGATAAAGTCTGCACACTAAGCCATACTTATATATATAAAAGCAAGCACCAAATTAATTATTACGAGTTTATGATTGAGCTATTGCATTCTCAAAGAGTATAGTCATGAGATTACAGAAGCTGTTAATTTAATATTGATTTGACATACTTGCTTCTAGAAAATATCTTAGTAATATGGTATAGCTTTCTTTGTTTTGGTAGTATCTTTGTTTTGTTTTTTGAAAATGTTAATTTACGCAATACACGACTCAAAGTTATGATAATTTTTTTTTTTAATATTTAAAACTAAAAGATTATTTACTATTTTTTGAGGAACATGAAAAAAATTTCACAAAAATAGAATAAATTTTTAAAAATTTTAAAATTATTTGAACTAATAAATGATTATTATATAATGCCTTATTAATATTTTTCTCATTCTTAAGGGATATTAGCCTGTATTGCTCTACATCCTTCAGCAATTTATCTCATACTTAAACAATGAATGATATAAAATCTTGTTTCATAATGAATCATTTTTAGCAATTTTTGTAAACTAAAATATTTCAAATGGAGCAAATAAAAATAATATATTGAATAATTTTTACTAATACATGATTTCTATTCAACATGCCAATCATATTGATTCTACTTTCTTAGTACTTCTGAAATGTTGTACATCAAACTCTAGAAAATATGTTTAACTTTGGAATTTACTTAAAAAGTGACATGTTAAAAATTCACAAAATCAAAATGTACATTTGAAAGTTTGTAAGTCACTCAATTAAAAATGGGAACCAGGAAAAATTGTGATATGGTGCCAAATATTAGGATCTTTCTTACTCGTGAATGATTACTGACTAAAAATCAGCAACCCTTACTATCTCCCCTTTGTAACAAGAAAACTAACCTTACCACATATGGCGAACTTGAACTTCCTAGTGGAGGAAAGAAAATTTTTCCTTGATCCTAAAAGCGCTGAGTGGAAAGGATTTTTTGACCTAGAATCAGTCGAATTCTAAAGGTTAAATAACATTTATAATCTTTAAAGTATGATTGCATGAAAAATCAAAGTTTGGTATCACTGCAGGTATATTTTTTTATTTAAAAATTGCTATACAAAGATATTTTTTTATACATAGGATACCATGTATGTTTATTTAGTGGAATAATATCAGTGGGATTTGGTGACACAGCTGCTTCTATTGGTGGCAATCTTTTTGGGAAACACCATTGGGGAGGTAAATTATTTTTATATAGATATTTTAAGTATTATTAAATTATGTTTTCCAAACATTTAAACAAAAAACTGCAATAAAAATTACTGATGTTTGGTGCTTTTTTTAAAATTAGATTCAAAGAAAACATATGAAGGCTGTGTTTGTGCAATTATCATACAATTGGCTACTTCATTATACTTTTTATCAATTGGTAAGATTTTAGTTGCTTGTTTTTTTCTACGATCAAAACTTTTCATTCATAATTTTAGTATTAATAAAATTGCCCTGATTTGTCTTTAAAAGCAGTGGTAATAGAAAATAAGAAATTTGGTATTAGCATATGATTGAAAATATGCCTGTTCTGTTGAAATTTTGCTTCAAAAGCATTTAATACTTTTAAGCTATACTATAATTATTGAAATATGTGTGTCTTAGCCTAACATAAGTCAATATGTAAAAGCAGCTTCTAAAACAATAGTAGCATTCAAGTATTTGTATATCAAAATGTCAATTTTCTATCTCTGAAAGAAATTTGTTAGATTAATGTTATAAACAAAACAACTTAAATATTTTTGATATCTAATAATATAGAAACTAAGAATGACTATAAAATATATATACATTAAATATTTGCTTTTTTATGGTAGGACATGAATATTCAGTCTATAACATTGTTGTAATTATCACAGCTGTCATATTTACATCACTTCTTGAAGCCAAGACAACTCAAGTGGATAATTTAATTTTACCTTTATTTATGTTTTCTTTTTTCTGTTGGATTCAATAATATAATGATCATTTTTATATGATTTTATGTGTTTCACTGTGTTAAATAATATTGAAGATAGGCTTTATAAATGCTTGTATGAAAATATTAAATAAATCTTTTTTTGTGAATTCATCTGAAAGTAGTAGTATTTTTCCATTTCAAATTAAAACATTTCCTGCTGATATTAAAGAAATTAGTGTGACATTATTGGAAATCACATTTTCATGAATAAGAAATCTTAATTGGTGTGTAAATAAACCTTATGTTGTAGTTTTTTGAATCAAGATTATTTTACCACCTTAAATATTGGTGATCAATAATTTTGGCTACTCTTGTATTAAAAATAAATTTACCAGTTTATTAGTAAAAAATGCTAAGTGATTTATACAACATTTTTTAAAAAAAATTCTAAATTTCATAATTAATGGCTGTTTTTGTGTCAATATAATTTTGACATCTTCTACTTTTTCTATTGTAGAATTAAAATTTCAGGCATTTTCCCTTAGTGTATGAGATTAGAGCTTCATAATGTGCTGTTAGCAGTGCTAGTAGAAAATTACATTTAAAGATTCTAGAGAAAGTTTTAAGAAATTGACATTTCAAATATATGTAGGTGTCCTGATGATTAACAAAAGTAAGCCATTTTTAAACAATAACAAATAAATAATCATTTGGGTCAGCTAACCACCATTCATCAAAAATGTATGTGTATGTACGACAACAATGTATAACTGCTGTCATGAAGTACATTTTTATTTTCAGTAATAGATAATATACAGTCAATGTAGAGACAATTAACATTTCAACATATTGTGACTTATTCAATTTTTAAAAATAAACGATTGTGATACTTTTTTTAAGATATTATGTGTCCAACTTATAAAGGCAGACGATTTAATTTAATGTGATACTTTATTTAAGACATTACCTATTCTACTTTTAAAAGCAGACGATTTAAACTTAAAGTAATACCTTTTTCAATATTCTTTATTAAGATATTTTTTTTGGCAACACCAGATCATAGTTTTGATTTTAGATAATTTACTGGCAACGGATATGAAGTATAGTATTGAGTTTGGTTCCAAGAGATTAAGACGAACGTTGAAAAAGTGGTGCTTGTGTAAAATTGTGTCTTGAATTTATGTTTCAAAAGATGTGCGCAAATAAATGTGATGTCCTGAAAACAAGTCATTTTTATTAATAGTCTTCAATACAGTACAATATGTATATACAAATAAATTTTAATTATGAATGGACATAATATACATAGATGCCTTTGGCACATTTGTTGTACTTTTTATAATCATTGAAATTAATGTACTATATGTTTGTTTTTTTCTTCATAAAAATATAATTTGATCATATAAAGAGTCAGAAAAATATATTCATACTTTTCAACTTTTCTACATTTACACAAAATTTAAATTCTATTATTTCTGTAAAGAAATCAAATTTCAATAATATCTTGCCATCTAAATCAGTATTCTGAAAAAAAAAAAAAAATTCTGCATATTACTTATTGATTGTATTGAAATTATTAAATATTTTTATTACAATAAATATAATTTATTTTCCAATACAACAATGGAAAGAAAATTCTATACTTACCTTTTTACCTTCTTCCTTATTAGTAACATAATTTTGATATACTTAAAGTACAAATATTTAAGTTACAGCTAATCAAATACTAATAAATAATCAGCAATAACATAACAGATATAGAAATGGCCTTGTTAATGGATTATGGAATCAAAAGGTTTATTAACCCTATAGCCTCAAGTTATATAGAAGGAAAAAGAGACAATGTACATTAACACATTCAAGAAGAGTATGGTTATAGCAATAAAATATTTATCCTGTCTGCAAGTCCTACCATCATGATTCTTTACCTTAATCTATACAAACAACAGCTCGAGCAGTCACAATATGTTTAAATGTATGTAAATACAACAACTGTCCAATCATGATACTTATTGGTGATAAAAAGTGATTTAAAGAAAGAACAATTTAAAACTGTCCATGAGTGAGTTAGATACAAATAACCTGGATATTCAGAGATTGAGTTGACCTGCTCAAGTGTCATTCATCTTACATGACTCTTGTAAAAAGTTGTCTTTTGCCAATAGCTTCATTGTTCAGATCAAGTGCAACATTGATTAAGAATCAAAATAATTCCTGTTAAAAGTACTAAATATTAGGAACACAAATTTTTATGGGATACAGCTACCTAATATTGAGTGCTAGTGATTTATCAAAATAAGTGCCACAGATTTGTTAAAAACAAGCATTATATTCAACTTTCTGCACCATTTACAAAAAGTATATATATATAAGAAAGCTCACACATATATTGATTGAGTGATGGGACGTCCTAAACTTTCTTTACTTTAATTTGTAACATCCTTCCATGAAGAGTCTCAAACCTGTAACAATTGTAATTAAACAAATCTATTTTGTTCTGCACCTTTATTCTTTTACTAGATGAAGTATAATTTTTCAATATTATATTATATAGTAAGACACAACATCTGCAACTTTCTCAGAATAAGATTCCTTCCCATCCACATCTTTTGGTTAAATGCTTCTCCAAGAGATAGATCCATTGCATTGGATGCAAACTGTTCCATATTGCATTTTAATGGTCCCAATCTTATTGTCCGTACCAGATATCAACTCAATCTTTCCTAATAGTCAATATATACACTTTCTGTTATCATCCCCCATCAAAACTATTTCTCTTATCTTAGGTTCACATGATGGGTTTTCATTACATTTTTGAATGAGTTCACAGAGATATTCTTTCAAGTCCTTAAAAAATTTGCTTCAATACTTTATTCTTTTTGTTGATTTTCAAGAACTTATTTCTTGATATTCAGGCAGTGGACCAGGTATAACAGTCAATGGTTTTGCTTTATGACGTTTATATTTCAAAACAATCATCGATTATCTTTTTGACAGTTCTACATGATTTTACTAGCCAAAATTTTTTTCTTAATATAGACTGCATTACTTGAATTCCAGAGTGACAATGTTTTCTGCACTGATTCTATTAATTGTTTTGTAAGGTTACAATTACCTGACCTGTGGCAGAAATATTGGATCCAAAAAGGCTGATATATCTTTTTGTTCAGTTATGCATGTCTTAATCTTTAAAATTCCATCTTTATCCTTAAAATCATTAATTGATGATGCATAATTTACATCTACCAAATATTTGTTTAGAACTGAACACATTAATGCAATAACTGAATTTTCGATTTCTGACAGAAGTAGTTTGGAAGAATTAGAAATAAAATTCTTATTACAGTTATTTACACAGTGTAACATCTATGCAATCATATTTATAATATATCACAATCAGAATACCTGCATGCATACTAGAGAGTTGTCTCTTCCAAAAGATTTACAGTACTCAATTCTCCCCTTTTTTCCTGTTAATTTTTACTCCTCCAACTTCAACCAATCATAAGAAAACATTTCCTCAACTACTCCTACCCCACAGGAAATCTAATTTTCCATTTTCTAAGCTACTTCATAGCATAAAAATTCAGGCTTGAAGGGTATTTCGCACCCTAGATGCCTGTGGAAGTCAACAGTTGAGGCAAGTATTTCTTTGCCATTTACAAAAAAAATATAATTCCGAAGTAGAAAGCTCTTGCACACAAAGATCAAACAATTGACATTTTACATCTTCTTAACTTTAATTTGCAACAACTTAGTATTTTGTTTCCGTATTACATAATATAAAACAAAAGGCAGAATTAAATTTCAATAGGATTTGGAAACTTTATTTAAAATATGTATGTAAAAAACAACATAACATATGCATGCTCTAAGGATTTTTAACGTAATTTAAATCTATATATATTAGATTTTCTTGCTATTATGAAAAAAATTTAAATGTTATACAGGACTCAAAATAGTGCATACCTGTAAAAGCTAATTATCATTGAAAAGAAAATAATTTCATATGTTTATGCAAATGATTTTGTAAATGTACCTAGTTTGATTTTAGGCAAAAGAATTTTTCAGTAATTAATAACACCATCTCTTTTTACTTGCCTGTGCTTTTTGTATTCCAAGAACCTCCTTCATTAATACTAAATTCTTTGAACCCAAATTTAGATTTATGCTTCTTAAACAAATTCCTTCTACAGGTTCTATGAGTAGTGTTGGCTGTAAAAAAAATGTTTTTAATCAAATTATATGATACTTCAATAGTACTGTTTCAGCAATTTAATAAGTTTTACTTCTTGTTTGATAAAATATGCATTTCCTGTCAAATTCCAACGCTTACAATTACCATTTAATTAATAAAATTTAATTCAAACGTTTTATCAAATGAAAAAACATTCAAATGCAATAGCATGTATATGTTATAATTTAATCGATATTAAAATATTTCTTCGTGTGTGTATGTGTATATATGAGATAATTTGACCAATAATTCTAAAATAATCCTATCCTTATATAGCTTTGAAGTTTAAAGCCTGTTACAACTTATCAATCTAATCTTGTTATCAATCTATTATTTTCCATTTTTTTGTTTTTTCAAAAAAATATTTGGGTTTTTAAATTTTTTTTTTCAATTTATACATAGTTTTTAATATTTCTAATTTTTGGTTTATTTTTTAAATCTACTTTCTTTTAAATTTTTTTCCAGTTAAATTGCTTATTTAATTTATTATAAATTCTCTCTCTATATATATATATTTCTACCAAAATGCTGCATAAATTCACTTAAGATCAAACTTGAACATATAAAACATTTTAAAAGTATGGATGCATTTTATGCATTTATATATATTAAAAGAAAAAAAATGATATCAAATCTTTGAGTGGTTTCCCATTTCTAAATTCTAATAAAACAAGTAAAATGTTCAGAGCAGTAACAAAGAAAACTCCTGGGTCAATGAATTTAAGTAAATCAAGCTTTCATATGATGTTATTAATTTGAAAATCTCTTTGGTAAATAAACCATGACTTATGTGAATTTGATTAGACATATTGAATAGGTTTAATATGACAGCATAAGAAGTAAGGATGAGTTTAACAATGAGAGTTGAGGTAAAGTACGATAAAATGTCCACAACACAGAGAAGGATATGTCTCAGACTATGCTAGACTAGGCGACTTGTATCAAAAAGGCAGATGTGAATAACCATCTTATTGACTTCCCTTTGTAACTATCGAAATCTGGTATAAATCATCCAAATAAAGTAATTTTTTTTCCTATATTTGTTCATCTCATCCATACATTTTCATCACAATTGGACAATTATTTTATGAGTCAATTTTTATGTCTAAGAGAATATATATTAGAATTAGACAATAGTTGTGTGTACAGAAAACAGAAACTAAAAATATTTCCTACTTAAGATAGTTACCAGAACAAAGTTTAAAATATGATTAAATTATATTTTCATGAGCAATAAAATTCGAAGCACAAGATATCAACAATATAGAACATTTGCATTTCAGTATATTATATTTGTATAAGTTGGTATTAATACAGCTGTCACGATTCCTACTTGGCACAATGTGTGTGTGTCACTGATATTAGTTGGTTAGTTTTATTAACATCACACTAGAAGCAACACAATGGCAATTAGCAATGGACCTCGTAATTTTGAGCCTCGGTCAAGTGACAAGGACAACACCTGAGCTAGCACTTCCTCACCTAACTTCCACCCCTCCCCTAATGGGAGGATTTGAGCCATGACAGATTTAACATGCGTGGCTACATGGCAAGTTTTTAAAGGTATCAAGACTCGATGGAAACCACCGGCCACAAGCCTGCTGCTATAACCACTAGGGTACCGTACCATGTGTGTGTCAGTGAATTGAGCCCAGTGTCATCACATTTTTGTACTGGTAATTAGCTTGAGAATGTTGTAATCGAGGGTAATTATTAATTAAGATGTTGTTTTATGCATGATTGACTTGTTTTGTAGTCTCCTTCACCATAAACTTGGCAGATCATTGAGCGTCTGTTGCTCTTGTTTCCTACAACTTCTGCATGCATATATATATAATAGAGGGAGAGAATTTCAAATTAATAAGGTTCTTTTCTAGAATAGAAGTATACATATTTCTATTTTTTGAAACAGTATCTTTAGTTATATTATAAGAAATAATAATTTAGTATCTTGCTTTTTTCTAAAATTAATAATTATAAAAAGTTTTTCTTGAAAAAGACTCAATAAATAAGATTGTTGGTGAAAAATAAAATAAGAATATGGTAAAGTATGATGCTGAATGGTTATGAAAGTTTTTTCTTCTTGTCTTTAAATATTTAAATTCATTCCTAAAAGATATTTTAAATCATCTCTCATGTACTAACTGCATTGAAAGAGTTAAAAATACACATTTAAAAATTAAGATAAATTTTTAAAAAATTATGTATACACATGCACACACTTTTCAACTCAGAATTAATTACACTATCTCCATATTTGCTCTTGTTTATTTTCTCTTACCTTGCTATGATTTTGATGCTGTTTGATTTTTAAATTGTTTGTAATTTTTAATTGATGGTTTTTTTATGTATATAAGTACATTTTTGGCTTGTTTTCATAACAAATTTTTACTTCTGATAATGTTTAAATTTGATTTTTGGTAATCCTTTAACGTTTTTTTTCCCCTGTAATTCATTAGTATTTTAGTTTTTTGTTCTAAATAAATTAAAAAAAAAAACATTTTAGAGACTGTAATATGTATTTTATTTGATATTGTTTACAAGTATTGTTACTAAAATTCTGGGTTTATAATGAGCGAAATCCGTCTCGCATGGAGGATAATGGTAAATGATACTTTATTCACAAATCTTCTGGACAGGACAACAATCCAATCCGAAAACACAAGAATTGTACAGTTTAGTGATGCAGATACAAGAATAAAAACAGCACTTAAAATGACATTAACAGTTGTATCAGCAAAGTACAGTTCACCAGCTTACTAATTTGCGATATGGACAAATCTTCGCAGTAATACTATCCAAAGTAGATTCCGACCGTTCCCAGCAGATTAGCTAGGCCAATTCTCACAGATTCCTCAGTAGATCTGCTCAGCCACTGCCAATCGATTCCCTCCAGCTTCGCATCTCTCTCTTTTATGGCCATTTTCACCAGGTGTGACATCACAGGGAAAAGTCCATAATTTTTTACCTAGTTGAGTTTTCAGCAAGATTCCAGCACTTTTGGGAACCTTCATTTTGTTACCAAGATTCTTGCCAATTAGCCAAAAGGATCGTCATAATTCGTCAGTAAGATTAAGGAGTTATTGCTTAAACTTTCCTTGCTAACCATTGAAATCTCTGTAAATGTCTCTTTTCCTTTACAAGAGTATCATTGCAGGAAAGCATAATCTCGAATTTGAACAATGTGTATAATGATTTAGAAATTAATTAATAAAATAAATAAAGTGAGATGAATTTCAAATTTAATGATTGTTTATTCCACTTTAGCTGAGAGATAGAGACAACATAATATCCATATGGCTGGAGTCACAGCTCTGCCTTTTCATTTACAGCAGAAGAGTATTACAGAAGAGAGTGCATTTTCATTGTGCTTGTTAATTTGTACTGGAGATTTTCCAGGAATATTTTTAAGTCACATGGTATAAAATGAGGGGATTCTGAGCAAATTTCCCTACCATCTATTAGTCTAGGAGGATTATTTTTGACAGATTTACAACTATGGATTAAACAGATTTTATGAGTGTATGATTTAATAAATAAAAAGCATAATTTGGAATTGTATCAGGAAGTACAAATGAACACTTCACTTTTGAATTAGAGAATAGGAATAATTAGGAACTTAAATTAATTTTATGTGAGATCATTAATTAGTGTCATGTGAGGTTACAAAATTATAACCTCTAAAACATATTGTAAAAACTAATTTAGAAGTAAAGAACTAAAATACTTCAGAATAAAAAAAAAAAAAAAAAAAACCAGAAAGTAATCAAATTAATGAAAAATCAAATAAAAAATATCATCCCAAGTTTAAAAAAATATTCTAAAGAAAATAAACAAAAAAATTCATTGAGATACTATTATGCATAATATTAATTCAGTAAAGATATAAGGTAGAATATTTTTTTAAACTTGGGATGATATTTTTTATTTGATTTTTCATTAATTTGATAACTTTCTGGGGTTTTTTTTCTTTCTTTTAAGTCTGAAGTATTTTAATTCTTTAGCTCTAAATTAATTTTTACAATATGTTTTAGAAGTTTTAATTTTGTATGATATATATAAACACAAAATAGTAAAATTTACAAAAAAAAAATGAAAGTCTATGAATATCCAAAACTAAAATGAGAGAATTAAGAGAAAAACTAAATATTTTAGAAAATAATTAAAAAAAATGAATAAATATTATGCATCATATCAATTACTTAAATAACCAAACAATATAAAATTTAAAACTCAAACTATTAAAGAACCAAGCAATTTAAAAGAAATGTAAAGTGATAAAAAAAGAAAAATTTAGGTTTAGTTTTATTAAAGTCGCACTAGAAGCAACATGAAGGCTATTGACGACGGACTTCGTAATTTTGACCCTCAGTGAAGTGACAAGGATGACACCTGAACTGGCTCTGCTAAGTTCCACACCATGACAACGGAAGTACTTGGGCCCAGACAGATTTGATGTGCATCAGCCCTGGCTACACTGCAGCTCTTCAGTAGCATCAAGGATCGAACCCACATAATGATAATGTAACTAATACTGTTCAATACTTTGGAATGGAATAATATGTGTGTTTAACAGGTCAATTGAAAAGTCCCCGGCCTGACACATAGATGGCGCTACTAGAATTAAATCCATATGTTTTTTAGTTAGCCCTAATCCTCAAAAGATGCGTGCATAAATTTGACAGCTGTCGGATCATTAGTTTGTGAATTATAGCATTTTGAGTGAAGCAACTTTTGTTATTGTGAAAAAAATGGATAAAAAGGAATTTCGCGTGTTGATAAAATATTGCTTTTTGAAGGGAAAAAATACAGTTGAAACAAAAACTTGGTTTGATGCCCAGTTTCCGGATACTGCCTCAGGAAAATCAACCATCAAGGATTGGTATGCTAAGTTTAGACAGGGTGAAATGAGCACCGAAGACGGTGGACGCCCCAAAGAGGTTGTTACTGACGAAAACATTAAAAAAATCCACAAAATGATTTTGAATGACCGTAAATTGAAATTGAATGAAATAGCAGACACTCTGAACGTGTACATCATATCATTCAGGAATATTTGGGTATGAGAAAGCTCTGTGCCAAGTGGGTGCCGCGCGAGCTCACTTTTGACCAAACACAACGACGAGTTGATGATTCGGAGCAGTGTTTGAAGATGATCAAGCGTAATAAACTCGAGTTTTTGCGTCGATATGTGACAATGGATGAAACATGGCTCCATCATTTCACTCCGAAGTCCAATCGACAGTCATCCGAGTGGACTGCACACGATGAACCCGCTCCAAAGAGTGGGAAAACGCAACAGTCGGCTGGCAAGGTTAAAAGTGCTGCTTCACCAACACAATGCACTGAGTCACAAGTCAGTGAAACCGATGGCAAAAATCCATGAATTGCGCTTCGAATTGCTTCCTCATCCACCGTATTCTCCAGATCTGGCCCACAGCGACTATTTCCTGTTCTAAGATCTCAAAAGAATGCTCGCTGGGAAGAAATTTTCGTCGAATGAAGAGGTGATCGCCGAAACTGAGGCCTATTTTGAAGCAAAGGACAAATCGTACTACAAAAATGGTATCGAAAAGTTGGAGGGTCGCTATAATCAGTGTATCACCCTTGAAGGGAATTATGTTGAATAAAAAAAAACTAATTTTGCCAAAAAAAAAGTGTTTTACTATGGTAGGCCGGGGACTTTTCAATTGACCTGTTATGCTGGTAAGTACTGATCAAACTATCGCACTTCAGTGAATTATGTTATAAAAAGACTACAAACCAAAAATTAGAAAATTCAGGAATTTAACTACCAGAAGAAAAAAAAAAGAAATTAAACACAGTAAACATCTTCAATTTTATTACAAAATGCAAATTTACACTTAATCATATAGAATATTGTAACACCAATTAAATACTTTAACTTGAAAGAGTAATATTAATTATACCAAAAAATAATAAAAAAGGTAAGCAATACAAAACATAATTTAATATAAAATACTTACCAACAATATGTCATCGTAAATAAAATGTTTAATTTAATCTTTTTAAAGAAGAAAATAAATAGCAGAAATAAAGTTAACAACCATTGAAAAAGAGAACTTGAACAAATTGCAACTATTAAAAAGATTTGCAAACATAGAGAAAATACTACACAATATCATATCATGCGTATGTAATTTCTTTATTCCATGAATGAATTCATCGCCTAAGTAAATTATACATATATATTTCTTTTTATTTTAAGATAATTTTTTTAATTTTTATTTTTAACCGATAGATGTCAACCGATATATTTATAGAATTCCTGTTTTTTGAATTTCTATTTTCAGATTTAAATTTAATTATAATATGAATGAATATAAGAATGAAGTATGAATTTTATTACTCTTTTATGTTAAATGAATTTTTAAAATATGTATAAATATGTTTATTTTTATTGGATTATTTTTTAGTTTGGCAAAAATGGATTTTGATTCCTTAGGTTATTCTTCACAGTTCGTTAGATTTTTTTTAAAAACATTTTTGAATAAAGAATTTTTCTGGAATAGATTTTTTACCACATTGTTACAAAGTAATTACTCAAACCTGATGGATTGGATCCATAATACTAATATAAACATACAGTTTTCAAGCTTGAGACAGCATTTT
>BMAW01057424.1:796107-814945 GCA_019974015.1 Nephila pilipes | reverse complement strand
ATAATACTAATATAAACATACAGTTTTCAAGCTTGAGACAGCATTTTGAATTACTTTATCTCCATTTTGACTTCACTGTTTAATTTTTTTTTTCTTTTCTGTTCCCCCCTTTTTACCCTTTGAGATTTGTTTTGTAGGTTTTGGCAATGTTACAACAATTATGAACTTCATAATAATTTTTTTAAACTTATGGTTTTATTATTTAAATATATTCATGTTTATATATTCATTGTATATGCTTTAATTTTATAACTTACAGCAATCTAGATTTTTTTTTTCTCAATTTTAAGACATTTAGTATTATTAGTATTTTTATACTAATTTTAATATTACTTTCAAATTTGGTTAGTTTATTTTTGTTATACTGTTGTAATTTATCATTAGTTTATACACTAGTTTATTTAATATATCTATTGTATATTAATAATTATACATATGCATATATGTGGGCATTAATTTTCATTCTAAAGTTTAAGCCTGCTCATTTTTTATTAATTATTGCAACAAAAATAATGCTTAAATAATTAATGAAAATTGCAGCATAATACAAATATTTAAAAATAATTCTTTAAAACTTTTTAAATGCGTATTTACATACCATATTTAATTTGATATTCAGTTCAGCTGCATGAAGAGCTCTTAAATTGGCATTTTCTTTCAGTTCTATGTATAAATAAATATCAACTCCATTGAAATAAACATCCATATGATCCTGAACTTCAACTATGAAAGAACAGTTGAGTTTATCTACACATTCTGATTGTGTTTGTATAGGATTTCCTAAACAACAAAAGCATTAAAATTTTTATTTATTCTTCATAAATTTTAGATTAAAAAAAGCTTAATGACAATTTGCATATTTTTATAGTATTAACTGTCATATTTTATTTTAAATTACCATTATCTACAAAACAGTAATCATTTTCAAAAATAATTTTTAACGATAGAGAAATTATCCAGGACATTTCCTTAAAAAATGAATTTCATTTTTAATATAAATTCAAATTTGTCTCCTCAACTCATATGCCCTAATACTGAATTTCTTATTTTGTTTAAATATCAAAATATCTAATTAAAATTCAGATAAAAATATTATATAAACATACAAGTAATTATGTAAAAAGTTAAGTGATTGTTTAAATTATTAGCTATAAATTATATGAAAATCTTATTTTTATTCCTTAAATAAATATGATGAATTATGAAATTTTTTTTATCAAAACTATTAAAAATGAAATTTAATAAATGTTTATGCAATTTTCAAACATATCACAGTTTCAAAATAAAAACATTTTCATCTAACATTCTAATTTTTCATTACTAAAAAATGAAGAATTTTTTGGTTTTCAAATGAAAATGCTGACATATTAAAAACTAGTTCTATGTAAAAAACAAAATATCCTTTTAGATACAATAATTAAAAAAAAAAAAAAAAATACTGATTTTGCCATTATTTTAACTTGAAATAAAAACCAAACAAAAATTAGATATGAGAAAAATGTTCTAGCAAGAATAAATTAAGCAAGAAAAACCATGCTAATTAATATGCTATTAGTTACTTACTCTCTTGATATGCCCAAATAGGTAATTGATGAGTTACTGTATCAAAAGGATTTTGAAGTTCATCACAAAGTTTTCTGTTAACTGAGAGACTACTTTCAAGAACTGGATTCTGTATTTTTCTTGTCATTTTTTCTGTATCAAAATCTAAATTTAAAAATTGTAATATATATAATTTACTAATGAGTAAAAAATAGGCAATAGTATTTGATAAAATGTTTTGTTCTATTAAAGGAAACATGAATTTTTAGAATAATAAAAACACTGATATTTTTTTGCTGCATGTATTTTACTTTATTCTCATTATCATATTAAATTAAGAATTTTAATGTTCATAGTCTTCTGGTGTAAGAAAATTAATACTGGTGCATATATTTAAGCATCTATTTATGAAATATTGCTCATCACTTTCAATCTGTAGAACAAAAATGCACTCACTATTAAAACTGATTTTTTTAATGCATAAATGATTTGATAAAAAATTAAGACGAGAAAATTGAGAAATTTATGCATGTCTAAAATCCACTTTCAAATATGCATACAAATATTAAAGTGTCTACATTGAAAGAACAACACATAAAGAAACCTTTATAAGATTTTAATTGAGAAAAGTTCAAAGTAAATTACTCCACCATTAATAAGTAAGCTTATAATTAATAATAAATAAACTTCTAAAAGAATATGTATATAAACATCATAAATAGAAATGAACAGTGAGTAAATGATAGTTAGAGTTTATGACTAAAGAGTTAAGTCTTCAGTCATAAACCCTAATTATTATAACACAACCAAGTCTTGTTTCAAATTTCAAAAAACTTTAAAGCACATAAAATTACAAAATACAATGCACAAAAGATGATCTAATCTTATATAAAATGCCAATTTTATATTGAAAAAAGCAAATATGCTGCAGTGGGAGATGATAAAAATGAACAATCAAAATATAATTTTTCAAGCTTTCTCAAAAATGTTTTACTTAAATTTCTCTCAAAATTAATCATAATTACACAGCCAGGCATCCTGTTCCTGGGAATTATATCAAGGGGCTGGTCCTCCCGGTTGGGGATGGGCTTGGGACTAGCAATCCCACTCCAAAAAAATCCAATATTAAATCCAAAGAAGGAAATACCTGGCCATTTTATTACAAGACGGTATGGAATGGAATTCTAAGGAAGGCCATGACCCATCCAGGACTATGGCACCAGTGAAGAAGTGATTGTTTTAGAAGCGACACAAGGCTATTAGCAACAGATCAAAATAGAATTAAAAAATAATCAACTCCTTAATGCTGGATTTTTATTTTACGTACATAGTTCTGCTATATAATTTTTGGTCATACAAACATTGGTATGCAAATAAAAAATTTAAAAAAGTACTTCCTGTAAATTTTAGTAAACAGTAGCATAATTTCTGGTACTAAAACAATAAAAATCTTTAAAAAGTTCTGGTTTTTTTATTGTTGTAAAATTTCTTTAACAATTCAAATAAAAAAACCTTTCTCATATGAACAATTGCAAATTCAGAAATAAGAATAGAATTTCAATCAATTTCATGTTTAACTAACAAGCACAGTGAGATTTTCCAGTTATTTTTAACTATCAGGGAGATAAATTTTAAATTTGAAAATTTAGATTCCCTGTTTGCAACTGTTGTAGGTAATGTTAGGAATTTTAAAGTTATTTCAACATTAGGAATGTTATGATATATTCAATTACATTGCATAGAATTTCAATTGATGGAGTTTTATCCTGTAATAATTGAAACTTTTATTCATAATAACATTGTTCCTTCTACTTATGCAGTCATATACAAACAAAAATATATTTTAAATTGTCAATGTTGTAGCTTCTATAAGATGATTTTTTGAGGATTCTTAATTCTTGGTATTAATAAAGTTGTTATTAACAGTTTTTTAAAGTAAATATGACAGTGCATAGTTCTATTTCAACAATTGTAATTTGCTAATATTATATAATTTTGTTTAAAACAAATACCAAATAACTAAACCCAAAAGTTTGAAATCCCAGAGTGAAGGGACTTCATATCTTACTATTTTGTGAACAGACCTATCATCAGCAATTGTTTAGTTTTGTAAAATTCATTATTATAATGTCTTATAACTCATGCTTCTTTTCTAGATTCCCATCAAGTACTCATAATACTTAGTGGACTAGAGAGTTAGAGTTTATATCTTTATAGAATTATCCCACCAAAAAGTAGATGCATTGTGTGTGTGTGAGAGAGAGAGAGAGAGAGAGAAAGAAATATATATATAACTTCTAAACTATAGCAAAGAATGAAATTCTTTTACTATTGGACATAATAGCATCATTAATAACTAATTTTAACTATTGAGAAGAGCAAGGTATAAACATAATTACTAGATTATTCTTCTGACTGTTTCTCTTTCTTATTTGATCCAATATCATTAGCCTAGCATATCTTTGATAGAAATGAAATTAAGCTTGCAACAGCTGCCTTTCATTAGTAGTTATGAGATAATTATTCTATAAAGATCAGCCTACATCTTTAACCTGTTTATTTAAATTCTAGAATAATTAAATTAAATATGTGGAGTGATTAGCTTAACTCAACTAGTTATTTTTATAATAATACATACTTATCTTGCAACCTCTAAACAGATTTCTAACAGGATCCAATTCTGGTGGACTTCCAGTAACAGGATCTGATTCAAGTATACACACTCTGAATACCTTCTTACAGTTGCTTGAATCTCTGTAGCATTCCTATGACTCCCTCTAACTTTCCACATTCCTGTTCACTATACTTCTTAAGTAGTTAGGCCATTTACGTATATCAGGGTTCTTTAACAAGGTGAGGTTCTCAATATCAATCATCATAGTGAAGCAGTTTCTGATGTTAGTTAAGGAAAATGTGGGTGAGAAATCATTACAAGCTTGTTGTGGTTTTTACAAGAATACAACTAGCAACCCATGTAAATCATACTTCCTGTCTATATCCATTACACCAACCAAAATCTCATTAGATTGGTTGGTTAATTTTGTTAACAGCACACTAGAAGCAACACGAGGGCTATTCGCGACATACCTCGTAATTTTGAATCTCAGTCAAGTGACAAGGATGACAACTAAGCTGGCACTCTCCTCTCCTAAATTCCACATCAAGCTAATGGGCCTTGACAGATTAAACAAAGATCAGCCCCGGCTACAGGGAGGGTAAAGGCTATTTAGAAATGCATCACACTTTTCGCAGGTGTCAGTGAATGAAAGTTGAGGTTTTTAGAGTAAGAGTTAAATCTGGCTATGCTTCACCAAACCATTTTCAATATAGATGTAAGAAAAAAATAGTTGACAAGTGGAAGGGCCAAAAATAGAGAAAGATCACTAGGGTTTCCCAGGGTGCATCACATGTGTTTACCAAAGACAGTAAAGCCTGTGAGAAAGAAAACAACCATTCGAGTATTTTGGGGTTATGATTCCCTTACTTACATAAAGGAAGTAAGCCCCTGAGAAGAGAGCAAATATGTGATTGAAAGTGGGAAAGATTCAGGAATACTCATATGAAACCTCATATTAACTAATCGTATGATTACTGTTAATTGATTGAAATAAAGTACAGCTGGCAACTATAAAGCAGCTTTTGAAATTCTGAACCATACAAATGATTTTTTTTCTAATAGTTCCAGGAAAAAAAGAATTCAGTTCACTTCAAATACTTTTAACCAGAGAATGTAAATGTTTTTCCTTAAAATTTAGTTAAAAAATTGATAAAATCCACACAAATCTAATTTCTAAAAGTAGTATAGCTTTTAAATATTAAACAAAGAAATATATGATCCACAAAAAAATGTACCTATTGTGAAATGGAAAGAAGAAAAGTAAATATTGAAGAATATGATGATCTAAAAATATTAAATACTGCATATGTCATTAAAAATACTCATATTATTTTAATGATTAATTTTAAATAATATTAATTTACTCATATTCACCAATTATACACACATATCGCCTCTATTCTGTGAAGTTCTTTTTTCATATAAGAAGTCTGTAAATTTCATTCATTGTATGACTTCATACCTGCATTAAAATTCATAACATACAATCAATGGACACTATTCAAAATATGCTAATAAAATAAACATACTAATTCAGTTTCAGTAATTTCTTTACTGTAGAAAGGAAGAAAACATGTATATTTATATAAACATAGCTATCCTAAACTTATTGTTAAAAGATCATTAAATAATAATGGAACTGCTTTACATCACACATGAAATTTTATGAGTATACAGACAAGAAATATCCTGTATTCCAAAAATTGAGGAAAAAATCAGAAAAATAGTGACCATGAAAGTTCTATTTGTTGGAATTTAATAAAATTTGGCAAAAGCATTAATCAAACTATCTTCATAAATTGATTCAAAAGGAAAATAGGCTTATTTTCTATCTTGAAAATACATTGAATGAAAAGATATTGAAAAAAGTTTCAAAGTTCAATATGTGATCAACTTTCATATGGAGCATAATCACATCTAATAGCTTTACACGCATAACAACAATGTTCCATCCTCAAAATCATGGTGTACATTATCACTGTTTTTAGCAAAGCCCATTGCTTTGTCAAAACGGAAGACCTGAAGAGTTGCAGAGGGTATGAGTTATGTGTAATAATATATGTCTCCCTACAACGTCCTAAATATGCTCAATAGGATTCAAGTTCAAAGAACTTGCTCACCAACTTATACACCAAAAGTCTTCTCATGAAGTTAATTCCCCGAGCTCTGTACAGTCTGCATTTATGTCCTATAGAAAGAAAGAGATACCTACTGCACCTGCATAGGGGCAAACCATAAGATCAAGAACGTTTTCTCTATATAACTGAGAATTAACAAATGCCATATGGAATTATATAAAGGTTTTTGCAGGCACTTAAAGAGATACTTATCCCCCCCCCCAACTCTGGATCTATTATATTTGTCTCTTTAATGGATATTAACTACATAAATGTAACTCTTGCTGATTATATTCAAACAATGGCATGCCAATCATAATTCTCCAGATAAGTGATATCAAGTACTCATATTTAAAAATGTTATGAAGGTTTCTTTAAATTTCACTATATAGCTTTTACTTGTAGGAACTATAGATGCTTTTAAATTCTGTTTTCGGCCATGAGTTAAATGATGCTCAACAATATCATAAACTGTTCATTGCATATCATTTTCTCAACACTATTACTTTTTACATAAAATATGTCATTAGCATAAAATTTTACTTATTCTTACCAGTGTAATTTCACAATTTCTGATTTTCCAGCGTTTTTTCATTCTCCTTCAAGGACTATTTTTATTTCTTTATAGTTCTCAATTTCAAATGCAAACCACAAATGATTTCTGATAAATTTTTTTACAAAAAAAAAAATGTATTTTCATTATTGGATTTTCATCAGGAAATAATTTCTGGATGTCCTAAAGGTATCTTATTCAACAGGAATCAAATTGCAGAGAGCTTGATTTTATTATTGTACAAAAAAAATGACAATTACACAATTTGAAAGCTTACTGTACTATAAATAAATCTGCTGTCATGTGCAAATTAATATGTTGTACAGGGATTTGAACCATATCCAGTAACTTCAAGAGTTGCACCATAAATTGACTGGAATGTCCTCATTTTCTGAATCTCAACGACTAAGGTTAGTACTTGAACTATCATTTTAGTCTTTCCAAACTTCTACATTAGATACTTCATCAAAGTAAATGCACAGCAAAATAATTACACAAAGCTTTAGGTTTGAGTGAAAATGAGTCTCACTTAACCATATGATGATTAAAGCTGTATCTAATTTTTAAGACTTGCTATTCAAATTAGATATGGGGAAATTACCTATGGTACCTACACTCAAGAGCCAAAACATTACATTATGACCACCTGTCAATAACGAGTTGGCCCACCTTTGGCGCGCAACTTAGCTTCAACCCGCCTTGGCATGGATGCCACAAGTCCTTGGTAGATGACCGGAGACAGATTGTACCAGATGTTTAAGCAACGGTCACGCAAATCCGAGATATTGCAAATTGGTGGTCTTTGAACTCTGAGCTACCGTCCCATGACATCCCAAATGTGTTCTATCGGATTGAGATCTGGTGAGTTAGGTGGCTGGGACATTAACTGGAATTCAGCATCATGTTCCTGGAACCACTCCAACACAATTTTAGCCTTGTGACACGGGGCATTGTCCAGTTGGAACATTCCATTTCCAGCTGGAAAAACAGAGGCCATGTAAGGGTACAACTGGTCTGCAATGATGTTTAGATACCCTGTAGCATTCATGGTCTGCTCTACCACAACCATGGGTCCCAGAGATGCCCAAGAGAACATCCCCCAAAGCATAATACCACCACCACTGGCCTGTGTATGACCTAATGTACATTGAGGGAGCAACTGTTCGCCTGGAAGATGGCATATCCTGACATGGCCATGTGATGAATGACAAACCGTGATTCATCTGACCAGGCAACTCTCTCCCACTGATCCATGGACCAGTCGGGATGTTCCCGGGCCCAACGCACACGCAGTTGGTGATGACGCTTGGTCAGCAAAGACACACAAGTGGGACATTTGCTGTGTAGCCCCATATCCAACAGTGTCCGTTGAACAGTGTGCTCCGATACTGTTCTACTTGGCCCTGCATTGTATTGGGTTGGGTTGTAAGATGAGCCACTGTCTGGCTCTGGTTTTTCTTCACCATGCGAGACAGTCTCCAACGACCTTTCTCTTTGATAGCAAGTGGACGTCCAACACCATGTCATCTACTGCTGGTTTCACTGTAATTCATTCACTTTACATAAGTACCGACAACTGTAGATTGCGAACAACCCACAAGTCGTGCAGTTTCAGAAATACTTGTTCCGAGCCTTCGAGCCATTACAATTTGCCCTCTATCAAAGTCGCTTAGATCCGCAGCCTTTCCCATCACACACAGAAGTAAGTGAAAGAATGATTCTTCAGACTCTCCAGCAGCAGTTAAATACCACTTCCACCAGATCACGTGCCTTCCACATCATCCAGGCGAGTTCATTGTAAAATGTAGGGATGGTCATAATGTTTTGGCTCTTGAGTGTATATTGTTCATAATGAAATTTCAGAATAAAAAGAAAAATTTATTAAAAAACTACAATTCAGAAAAATATTTTTATAAAGAAATTCTTTTTGAGGTTTTTAAGTTGAAATATTATACAATAATAATAGTTTCCATTAAATAAATAGTAATCATTTAGTTAGGCATGTTTTTTTCAAAATGCTCAACAAAAGTGATTGGCATATTTTTTTATAACAAAGACAATCCTTTGTGCAATGTTTTTTACAACAACCAATGAAATAAACAAAACATTTTTTTTTATGTGTGTGAATTTTATGAGTATAATGGATAGCAATACTCACAATTGAGATGTGTGCATCACTTTAACAATGAAAAGAAACTTTTTTTATATTATTCCATTAAGTTAAATTTAAATTATTGTAGCAAAAAATGTTAATTGATTAATTTTCTATATTAAGCATTGTTTTTCTTCAACAGAATATTAAAGCATACAATTTATATATAAAAAAAAAATCTTATTCCATACTATTATAAAATCTTACTCCATATTAAAAAAAATTATACAAATAATACTTATTCCATACTATTATTTGTATGTTAATATACATTTCTTTCAGTTTCTAGGAGTCTAGGATAAGAAAATAACATAATTATGAAACAAAATTAAATAAGGAAATGTATTGCAAATAAAATAAAACATTAAAAATTACCCTTTTGAACACAAAAAATGATATCAGGAATGCTTTTGTTGTGAGTAATGTATTTCTTTAAATGTTTCACAAAAAAACTGTTTCTTTCACCACTTTCATATGCACCATTTAGAAAAGAACTAGTAGGAAATAAGGCAAAATTAAGAATAATGCAATGTTAAATGAACAGAAATATTGAATGAAAAGCAAAAGCAAATGGTGATAACTAAAATAAAAGCAAAATATAAATAGAAGAGTTTTGTTTTACACAAAAGTTTTCTTGAGGGAAAAAAAATCTTAAATGTTTAAAATAGTGAAAATTTACACTTTTAATTATTCTAAGTATTATATTCGAATTATGATGATCTCAATAGAACTTATTGGTACAAAATATTCCACTTCTCAAGAAACAATTTTAATACCTTTTTAGGAAATGATGCACTTAATTAAATGTGCACAATTGAAACATTTGTCTTTACATTATTTTAAGGGTTGAGGGACAAAGCATTTAAAAAAGTTTTTAGAGAAATCAAGTTTACTTTAATCAATAAATACATGATATTAGAAAATATTAATGTACAATCATCAACCATTAATAACTTCTGTGATTCTCATCACAGTTGGATAAAATTGACATGGTTAATAACTCAAAAAGAACAATTATGGTGTTAATAAATTAATGAGTTAACATTGTTAATTAACTTTGAATACAAAATTTTTCTATTAAGAAATCTGATTTATTATTATTATTATTATTATTATTGCAGAGTCAGATAAGGAATGGTTTAAATAGCTTATATTCTAAATTTCATTCGAATCCAATAATTAGTTCCAGAGATGTTGGGGGACCATATCATAAATTACTTTGGCACAAATGAATCATATTTCCTTACCATTATTTGTAACACTGATATTTAAGATTTATCAATAAGTACATGGCTTCTTAAAGCTATGTGATTTCAAATTACAAACTTTGACCAAGAATATTTCTTGAACCATTGAAGAGAATTGCATGAAATTTGGATTTAACAGTTTTGTGACATGAAGAATTCAGGCACATAAAAATATTATGTTACAATTCACTTTTTTTCATAGCTGTATTTAATTGTTCATATTTTTCACAATATTGTTTATTACGAAGTTTTCAAAGTATTTTAAGAATCGGAAAAAAATTATTTTGAGTAAAATGCATCCAAAAGTGTTGAGTAGAAATTTTTTTATCTCCAAATGTTTGAGACTAGAAATAAGGGACCCATATTTTAAAATCCCTAACTTGGAAACTTACATGCAGAATTTAATGAAATTTCAAATTTAGTTCTTTATCATGATGAAAAAATGGATAAGGGAAAAAATTGGGTTTCATCATGAAAAATTATACATTAAAAATAATCCAAAAATATTGAAATTTAAATACCTTTGATCTATTAACAATGGTACTAATTTAATTTGGCTGCAAGGAGAATTGCGAAAGTTATTAAGGATGTCCTGTTTTTTTCTTTTTTTTTTTTTATAACTGTTACTTTAACCCTTTGAAATGGTTATGATTAACACAGTTCATTACAATTTCCTTTACTTTAGTACAGAAACTCAATAAAAGATGATGGATTCATTAATTGTTTATTAACACTGCACTTAGAAATAACTTGAAGTAATGGACCCGTAATTTTGAACCTTGGTCAAGTGATGAGGACAAGACTTGAATATGCACTTTTCTCTCCAAACTTCCACACCCTACTAAGAGGACTTGAAGCCATTATAGATTTAATGTGTATCAGACCCATTGCATAGCAGGTTTTTAGTGGTATCAGGATTCGAACCCACAACTCGACGGAAACACTAGTCACAAGTTTGTGACTAACCACAAAGCTGCCAACCTCAATAAAAAAAAAATGAAAAAATCGATTTTTCATTTGAAAATCAAATTCAAGTATGAAAAATTTTAATATTTTGATAGAATTGCCATTGCATTATCTCACAAATGGTTCATTAACTTTTTAGAAAGACATTGTTTTTGGTAGCTAATAGCAAATGCTAATTTATATTTACTATTAACTACCATAAAATATTATTATAATACATTAATATACCTAAAGCATTTTTTAAAAACACTCTTTATTTATATGCATACATTATTCAGTAAAAACATGTAGGGTTTATTGATTAAATTTTTTAGTTAATATGAAATTTTCTAAATCTAATAATAAAGTACAATTTTAATAAGCAAAATATGTTGCAACAAATTTTTAAAAATTTAAATGTTTATTGAAATTTCAAAAACACCAAACTGACTGGTATATATAAGTCATTCATATAATAAAATTCCCAGACCCATAATTAAATGCAAAACTAGAACAAAAGATGAAGTTAAAGATATTTTTTTAAGAAATGCATTTAAATTTCTCTCTCTTTCTTTTATTGAAATATTAATCATTTTCTTTTTAAAGATTAACATTTAAGGATTTGGATTTAAAGGCAAAATTTTACTTTAGAAATATTATAAATTTAATTATATTCAAACTGCATTTTTGTTAAGTTTAGATGAATTTTTCATACTTTAATGTTGCAGGACTAGTTCATCAAAATACATAACTTTTTATTTTCTTAATCCTAACTTACGTTGCATAACCAAACACTGTATTACTTTCCATGTGAGCTTCGAAAATTTTTTCTGGTATTACCCTACAAAATAAAAATAAATAAATAACTAAAAAGTAATGAGAAGAATGAAACATAAATCTCCAACAAAATTAAACTTCTGGCTTTAAATCAATATCATTTTAAGTAAAGCTTGATTTATTATTAACATTTCCTTTTAGCCAATCCTTCAAATGTAGTAATTGTAAATAAAGAAAAAAAAAAATTTTAATTCTGAATTTTTAGGGATAAATATCATGTCTTTGTAGAATAAGCGCACTTCTTAAATTTTTTTTTTATAAATATTAAATACTCTTTAATACAGACTATTATTTTATTCAAAATACTTAAACTATTGATAAATTGTTTAATGATTAATAAATGATTATTACTATTGATAAAAATTACTCCATTAAACATTTTGACATTGTAGCAAAAATATGAATTTTATTGAACTTCTTAATATAATTAGGATAAAATTTATAAATAAAATATTCACATTTAAATGCTATATCTTTCTTTAAAATTGAGAGGCATTGATATTACTCTTATTTTTTATTACAGAAATAAGATGAATTATTTCCATAAAAAAAATGATAATATATCATATCAACTTAAGTTTCAATTGAAATCATTCACTTAATATTTAGAATTCATACCTTCATTTGTTAATAAATGGGCTCTATATGTATATAATGAAATTACAATGATCTAATTACTAAATCTATAGAATCACCCAATAAATAAGAAATAACGATACAAGTTACTTTGTATTTCAAGATTATGATAGATATTAAAAAAATAGTTTTTGGAAAATACATTAGTATACTTACTAATTCAAAGCTATAATCTTTAATTCACTCATAGAAAATGCCATATTTTCAAGTATATTTGGATTTATAGAAACTACTAGACTATTTAAATTCACTTCCAGTTTTACCGAAATTTGCTCATGCTAAAAATCTTTATTTGAAATAGTATGGAGATGTTTTTATTTACAAGATTAATATAGGAATGTGTGTAGAATTTAAAATAAATATTAAACTAAGCTTTATTACTCGTTTATGTAATTAAAGTAATTTGTCAAGTTATAAAATTATTTGAAGAGTGTCAGAGAAGTAAACATAAAATAAACCCATTTTTTTCCTTATTACATTTAATTTTTTCAGGAAAAAAAATTAAATTTCAACTGAGTAATTTTGCAGAATTTGAGTGTAATATATAAAAAGTTTATTATTTAAATTTAATAGTAAATTTAGCACTCAGGCTAAAATCCTATGAGTTTTTAAGATAAAATAATTTCAAGTAATCTATTCCAATCCACTAAGCCACATGACAATTTTCACTTCATATATATTTAAAATTCTTCTCATACTCTTTCAAGTATTTTAAAAAAATATTAGTAAATTATAACAGATGTTGAAAAAAATATGATTTCCTTACTTATTTCTAACAATGATTATTTCCTTTTTTAATTTCAGTGATTCTTTAACCAACAAATATATTCCACAACTTTCAGCGATTCTTTATTCAACAAATATATTGCAACTAATTTCAAGTTTAAACAACAAATAAAACAAAAAATAAGAATTTTTTTTTCATAAAGACATATTTTTTTATTCCTTAACTATTACTTTGTCAGAAAATGAAAATTTCAGCTAAAAAATATTAAATAATTCAAATAAATTTCTATTTAGACAATGTTAAACCAAATTAATTTTAGGTACTTTTCCATTATACCGGCACAAACGATAAAGTCGCCAAAAATGATACACCCGGAGCCAAACGGAATATGTGTTTACTGTGTGTTGTCGCCAATGAATTCTACTTGGTGAGATTTGCGCTGGTATAATGGAAAAGTACCTTATTATGTTGATAAGATGCAAAATGTGTAATCTGTGGGATGCCATGATCCATTCAGCAATAGAGGAATTTTAGTAGTAATTTTCACAAGTCTAGTATAAATGATATCTAATTTTTTACCCTTTAATTATATCTTAACATAAAAATTGGCTTTTGCTTTTGATCAAGTAAGGTAATATTTGTAAATACAGTACTCTCTCTATAATCCAACCTGCTGGTAATCCAGCATATTTACACAGACAGACATGTCATTGCTTCTTTTGTTCCTATTTATGGTTCAATTATATTCCATAAATTATATTTTTGTTGTCAACTTTGCTGGGTTTTTTTTTCTTCTGAAGGTAATTATAGTAATTTCTGGTTGGTATCATAGCAACTCATTTTATTTATTGTTAGAATTGTCACATAGGTTCTTTATTGAAAGAGAAAGGGGGGAGAGAAGAAATGATAGGAAATAACATACTTTCTTTAGGAGAAAACTTTTTTTTTTTTTTATTTTGTTTTCTTTTTTACATAAGTTCCTTCTTTTGTAGTTCCCCCCCCCTTTTCTTTTCTTCTCTCTCAACTGAATTGACTATGAATTGTGTTTTTGTTACTCTCTCAGCTTTGTTGCTGCTTTTATTTCATCACACATTATGTCCTCTATAATATGGCACTTCACCTTTCTGACCCTGCCAGTATCCAATATTTTTACATAATCTGATCAGTCATAAAAAAAATTATGTTATGTCTTCCATTTCAATGGCATAATGTAGATTACCAATACAAAGCAGTGGATTTTTTGTAGTTTTAGTTATTTCACATGATTCACGCTTTATTTTTGTATACTGTAATAAATTTTATGCAATACAGTTTTTGCTTTTCAACTGCAATATTTTTGCTCATTTTCTAGTAATTCAAAGATGCTCTGATCCAATTTCTGCCAGATTACTGACAAAGTACTGTAGTTTAAATGTGGTCTCTGTGGGGAACCAATGCAATCACTACAAAATTAATATTATATTGATAAAAGTAGACTTCAGTAATGAAGGTTATTTCCAGAAAGTATTAATTTCGTAACTTGTCTTTTTATCCTGTAAATTAAAAATATTTTTTACATGCATTTTTGAAGAGGATTTTTTTAAAATCATGCCAGCTTAAAAATCTGAATCCAGGAAATTTAAAATAGCTTAAGAAAAAAATTCAGGCACAATATTATTTAGAGCTAAAAAATAGCTTAGAAACATTTAGTTGAAAGAGAATTTCCTTTTACACCCAGAATATACAATAATTTATCCTAAAAATAAAATAATTACAAAAAGAAAATATGCTTCCTCAATAAAATTTAAAAATGATTTATTTTTTTTAATTTACATGATATTAATAAGGTGAAATTAATTAAATGAATTAACAATGTTAGAAGAAAATGATAAAACATTTAGTTTTATTTTTCTACTTAATTTCTTTCTAACATTTTAACTAATTTGCTTCTATCAACATTCTCTTATGAACTTATTGCAAGAGCTTTCATCAATATTACAATATTTCCAGTTAAACTAGAGATACCTGAACTCAAAGAAATAAAAATAAAAAAAATTTAAAAAAAAACATTACCAAGGTTCTGGAGGCATTTTTCGGCAAGAATCTATAAGTAAAAGATTCAAAGCTGGTTTAGTTTTTTGCATTTCTTGCAAAATATACTCAACACAAATTGATTCTTTTGGTAAAAAATTCTCACTGCAGTCAACAGGTAAGAGATAAGTTTGACCAAAACATTCAAACCCATGTCCAGCAAAGAAAAACACAACTAAAAAAGTAATTGAAATTTTTTTCATAAATAAGCAAATTATATTTTAACTAAACATACTTCACTAAACATACTTCAATTATACTCTAATGCATAATGCTTTATAAAATCCTTCAAATGAATAATCACACCGAATACAATTTCTTAAATTTATATGGTAACTGAATCATGCTTCCACAGATAAAGAAAATTATAAAAATCCTTTTTTTCTAAAAGTATTTTTATAAATATGTATTCAATGACTACCTATAAACTAGTTACTGCAGTCAAATTTAGTTGAAATATGACAGAATCTAAATAAATTTTATTTGAAAATAATGAAACATAATTTATGTAAGAAATGCAGAAATGAATCATACTTGAAAATTTCCTCCATTAAGTAATAGACAATCACAGATGCAGTTTGCATATTTAATAACTGTTTCAAAAAAGCCTTTAAGTCATGAAATTTTTTTAAAATTCAATAAATTTGGTAATCATAACAGATTTTTAGTTTGTTAAACTTATGAAGTCTTAAAATAATAAATATTAAAAACTCTCAATGTTAACAAGAAAGTAATAAACTGTCGGGGTATATTCCCTTTTAAAAATGGTGCAGTATAACGAGATTTGGTTCTTGCCCTATACACCCTTACTATCATTCACTCTTATAACTGAAAAAACAGAAATAATTTTATTATTTCTTTGGTGAAGTACAAGTTTTACAATATTTTTTAAATTCAAAAACTTATTTATTTGATGAAATATTAAGTAATCATGCACAACTGATTAAACTTTCAGAAAACTTTATAAATAGATTAAACTATTCACATGTGTGTGTGACCTGAAAATTATGAATGAGAGCAAAAAATTTTCAAATAATTGTCAAATTTGAAGATAAATCGGGATTTACTGCTAAAAAAATGAAAGATTTACAGTGGAGTTAGCTACACATATTTTTAATTTGCAAAATTATGTAAATGACAGTAATTAGGATGTAAAACAAGAACAATTACTTTGTTTTTCAGAAGTTAGATTTTAAAAATAAGCAAGGTCTAAATTTAATCTAAAACATATGAATTCTAAATGGAGTTATGAATGAGAAAAACTTCTACATGTTATTGAAATTCAAGATTGAGTAAAATGCAAGATTAATTTGCTAACTGTTAAGTATACATTACATTTCACTAGTTCCCAAATGAAGTAGAACATCCCAAATTTAAAGCATTTTAAATCATTCTTCAACAAACACTATATTATCTTAAATATTATAAGACACGTAAAAAAAAAATAGTTCTTGGATAATGTATAAGAATACTTAAAATTTATATCCAGAATGTATGCTGCGTAAAAATATTTTCGATTTGGTGGTCTATATATACAATGTGAAATTTTTGTATTATAATACTTTCATAGAAGTTTTAAATTAACTCACAATTTCTGTGTTGTGAAGAAATGCATTTATGGGTAAATTATAATTTTTATGTGATTCAATACCATAATTACTGTTTATATCAATAATTTTATGTTGGCACATGTGTGTGATGGTGACAATTAAAAGTGTAAGGCCACATGTGGCTATGCTGCACCAAGCAAGATGTAACTGTGTTCTAGATGTTTGAAAAAATGGGAAATAGATAAAAATTGTCAAGAAGAGTTGAACAATGAGAAGGAATGCCAGGGTATCCCAGAAGTGCTTCACCCATATTTACCAAACACAGTAAACCCCATAGGAAAGAAAAAGATCACTAAGGTGTCTCGGTGTCATGATACTCCCACTTGTTTAAAAAGGCAAGCCCCTGAAAGGTTTTTATAATGGCAGCTGAAATATTAGAACCAGCAATTGGGGTTACAAACATTTCAATCTTCCAAAATACTTATGCCACAGGAATAATATGAGTCATCAAAAAATGAATGCTAAAAATAGGGAGTTTTTTTTATTATTATTATACATGTTTCATGCATATTTTCCCCATTCAATTTGATTTCATACAAATCTTTCATTTTAGTACCAAAGTAATTGGTTGATTTTTTATATAGAAATATTAAACTTTAGCTTTATTTATTTCTACATTTAAAGAAGGATAAGGTACATCTATTTTAATAATGATAATGGGATAAATTATTTACCCATTCATCTACAATGATTTTGCTTTAGATTCAACAAAACTATTTTTTTATCAAGTTTTTCTTTGTTTATATTAGCATTCTAAAAAAAGGTACAATCAGAAATGACCATAACAATTGAATACTGAAAGTTAATCTTCCCATCTTTATGAAATAATGTTAAGACATAATGACAAAAATATGCAATGTATATACAACCAACCTCGTTTTAGCAAAGGATGAATTCAAAAGAACATAAATTTTCAAATAAGTCTTAAGTAAATGTAATGAAAGAAATTTTTATTTTATGTCAGGGAGATATGTTCTTCAGTAATTATTTTACTTATCATGATATACCCATTCAAGCATAAGTATGTGTACTCACCATATGAATTGACTTTTAACAACTTACAAAAGGCTTTAAAAGCACTTTTCATTTCCTTTAATCCAAGATTTCGTAAAGCAATAACTTTAAAATCACTCGATTTCAACAATTTTGCTAAATCAATCACATCAACAGGAGGTGTTTTTAGCTTTTTATCAGATGCTTCAAACTTATACTTATCATTAGCAATCAGAAATGCAAATTTTTCTTCAGCTATCAAAGAAAATGAAAAATCGGTTATTCCTTTGTATATTTCATAATAAAATTTTTTTAACTGATTTATTTCTATAATTCAAAGTTACCTTAATATTTAAGAAATCAAATGCAAGATAATCTTACTTATAATTTACTGATTTTTAGTTTAAATTAAAAATCAGTTACCAATAAAATAACAATTGAAAAAATCTGATTAATAACTTTTTCAGCTTACAAGGTGAGGTTATTAAATAACAAGACTAACACTATTAATATAGTAATATTAAAGAATTATTGTGTACCAAGGGAATTAAAATTTAAAAAGGATAAATAAGGGAACTGTTTAGAAGGCATTTATTTTTTCTTGATAGGTTTATAATAGAGAATCCATTTATCTCTCTATTATCATGAAACAAAAAAAAAGGATTATTTTTAATTGTGATTTAGAGTCAATCATGAAGTACTTATATATGAAAATCTCAAAATTCTTATCATTTTCACATGACATTGAATTGCTCAATAAATATTTATCCTTTTTTTTTTTTTTTTTTTTTT